>JAMQGT020001330.1:0-15540 GCA_024447675.2 Pterophyllum scalare | reverse complement strand
CTATGCCCTATTTACTTGGTTCAGTTAGTATTGTTGGGAAAGACAACAAAAAGAGAGGAAAAGAAACAACTGTACATATTACAGATTCCATTAAAAATGTGTGTGAGTGAGTGAACATGTGTATGAAGCCATTGGGTTATATGGATACATGACATCATAAATACTTAATAACAACAAAAATATACACTAATAATAACAAAAATGTTAATAATAATCACAATACTAATAACAATAATAATAATATCATCTGTAATAATGCCACTACCATCACCACTATTACAACATCTGTTATCACTGATAATGATAACAATATTGAGAAGAAAAAGAGAAAGGAAAATTAAAGATATTAATAAAAATATGAATATAAATAATAATAAGGGGGGGGGCAAGAAAAATCATGACCCTGGACAATGGGGGTGGCACCGGGTGATCCTTATTAGATCCCAAGGTGTTTCAGAGAGAGGGGGAGGTGTCATTATTGGCCAGGTCAGAAGTGTTTTGTTCTTTATCTTTAAACAAGCCCGATAGTATAAATAAATTGAAAATTATGACATTTGTTCTAGTTTTCTGCAAATGGACTAGTGTGTGTGTGTGCATCTTCTTTCTGGCCAGGTTTGGCCAGTTTTATTTCTTGACACATTCATCTGAACAGTTAATAACACAATGCACAATAACACTACACTGCAAGGTCCACATTCCACATTCCCTCTGCAGTCAGACCCCCCCCCTTCACAGTCAGATCTCGAGCACCACTACAACATCTCCTCTCAAGCTTTCATCTTCTCTCTGTCAGCGTCTCTTATAAATTCACTGTAATTCTCTCTCTCTCTCCTTCTCTGCTGCTTACTGAGGTCTGTCTCTTTCCTCACAAAGATTTTCTGTTTCTTATCTTACATATTCCAATCCTTTTCATTTTCTCCCATTTTTAAAAAAAATCTGGGAGTAAATTAATAATAATAAAATAAGTTTTTATCTGTCAAAAATTCAACTATAATTGCTTAAAAAATGCCAGGTGCATCCGGTTGGCAAAACACAAACCTAAGTTACTGACTGGAGCTACAGTCAAACGATTGCGTGTGAAATCAGGGTTGAAATCATCCACGGTCCTCTGGTCAAAAAGGTTTATTAGCACATCCATACTTTCATTTCACAGAGTCAGTGTAGCTTCCTTCCGTGTGCATCACCAAACCTAGCACAGCTGAAATTTAAGTTAATCCAAATACCACTTGGCTAGTAAAATTTAACTTTAAACATAGTTTTTCCTAATTTTTGCCCTATGAATGTTGTGTCACCTGGGTAGACAGGCAGAAAAAGGAGAGGATGGGCTGACATTTTCACTAGAAAGGGCAGACAGTGAAGGCGACGGGCCAAGGTAAAGAGGCCTCACTCCAGTGTCGCACAATGTGTGTGCTTGTTTGGATGGCCTGCAGTGAATTTTCAGTTTGACTTCTTTCCTCTCTTCACCCAGGGATATGGGCTGTGCAAGAGACCTGCTGAAAAGGTCAACTTGCTTCTGCTTCTGTCTCTCTGCACAGTGAACACTGTGGCCAACACAGGGTGCATTCTTATATACTCACCTCTAGCTGATGCTCACACTGGAGTTGTAGTGGTTGCAACAACCAAGGTAAATTACTCAATTTTTGAGAAGTTATGCAGTTTCATTTTGGGAAGGTAAACAAAAGCTCCTTTCAAACCTGCAGAATTTAAAAACATTGGCTTAATGCCTGAATGAACATCCTTGTTACTTTTCTGTAAAAGTCCCAACAGTATTCTTACTTGGTCAGACCTAGAAACTTTTAATAAATCCAAATGATGTGGCTGTGCTGAATGGATAATTAATGGATCATGACCACCCTCTGTACCAATTATTGGACACACAGCTGAATATTTTCTCTAAAATCTGCCACTCTGCCACAAAGACAGATAGAGAAAGTCTTTGCTGCCTGGATTTCTTTATTGGGTGTTTTCACATCTGCGTTGTTTAGTCTGTTTAAATTGGGCTCTCGTTTGTTTTCCCCCCTTGATGCGGTTCATTTGTGCAGATGTGAACATGAGACCCTTAGGAGGATATGGTCTCGCTCTGGTTCCAGATGAACTCCAGAGCAGTTTGTTTATGGCGAGAGGATAATTGCCAGGTGCATGCTGCAAGTTTGAGCTAAATGCCTTCCTGTAGCCAGGTACACTTTGCATTCTGGGATGAAGCACAGTACCATAGATGTGTAGAGTATATAGGCTAGCTGTAAAGCAACTAGCTGTAAAATGAACCGAGGACTCACTATTCCAGAAATACATACGGAATTATTTAGTAAACAAGTGTTAAACAAATGGTTTATATTTTAGATTCTGCAAAGTAGGCACCTCTTGTTTAGATGACAGCTTTGCACATATTGGCACATTTATGATGAAACTGATTCTCATCAGGACTGCCCCAAGAAAGGAAGACCAAGAATTACCTCTCTCGCACTGGACAAGTTCATCAGAGTTACCAGCATCAGAAACCACAAGTTAACAGCACCCCAGATAAGAGCCCACGTAAATGCTTCACAGAGTTCAAGTAGCAAACACATCTCAATGTCAACTGTTCAGAGAAGACTGCGTGAATCTGGACTTTATGGTTGAATGGCTGCAAAGAAGCAACTTCTAAGGAAGAACAACAAGAGGAAGAGAATGGCTTGGGCCAAGGAACACGAGGAATGGACATCAGACCAATGGAAAGCTGTCCTTTGGTCTGATGAATCCAAATTTGAGATTTTTGGTTCCAAGCACCATGTCTTTGTAAGACGCATAAATGGTGAACGGATGGTTCCTACATGTGTAGTTCCCACTGTTAAGTATGGAGGAGTAAGAGTGATGGTATGGGGGTACTTTGCTGGTGACACTGTTGGCAATTTATTCAAAATCCAAGGCACACTTAACCAGCATGGCTACCACAGCATTCTGCAGTGACATGGCATCCCATCTGGTTTGCACTTAGTGGGACCATCATTTGTTTTTCAACAGAGCAATGACCCCAAACACACCACCAGGCTATGTAAGGGCTGTTTGCCCAAGAAAGAGGGTGATGCAGTGTTGCGTCAGATGACCTGGCCTCCACAATCAATCTGATCTAAATCCAGTTGAGATGGTTTGGGATGAGTTGGACCGCAGAGTGAAGGCAAAGCAGCCAACAAGTGCTCAGCAACTCTGGGAACTCCTTCAACACTGCTGGAAAACCGTTTCAGGTGATTACCTCATGAAGCTGATTGAGAGAATGCCAAGAGTGTGCAAAACTGTGATAAAAGCAAAAGATGACTACTTTGAAAAATATAAAACATATTTTGGTTTGTTTAACACTTTTGAATTTACTTCATGATTCCTTATGTGTTCCTTCATAGTCTGCATGACTTCTGTATAAATTTACAATGTAAAAAAAAAAAAAAACATTGAATGAGAAGGTGTGTCCAAACTTTTGACCTGTACCTTATCTCATGTCTGAGAGAGGCTGTCAGTTTTGGTGACATTCTTTGGGTCAAGCTCTGAATGCACTGGATTTTGATATTTTCTTGCTCTTTAAAATAACAGGATGAATAACTCAGGATCCATGAATCACAACACCTGCCTCCGCAGTAGTGATGCTTTTGTTACTAATATCAAAAAGTTCCCAGACTCTTTGGGTCAAAGAGTCAAAATTATGGTTAGGATGAGTCAGTTGAAGTCGGGTAAGTGAGCGGTGTTCGATATTAGCTATTATCTTCTTTTTTTTTTAAATCTTTAGCTGATTTTTGGCATTTATTCATAACACGGTGTGTTTTGGGTAGCCACATAAAAATCCTGCTAAATGCTAGTTGACAAAGTGTGGTGTGAACAAGAATTTGTGAAGGCTGAGGAGTGCTCCTTGAACAACTATCAGGATGTACAAATCTGCAATGTAATACTTTTGCAGCAAATGCTTCTGTACTGTCTACGTAGGGGCTCTCGAGTGAGATTTGTTTGTGTGGGCATCATTTGTGCACCTGCTTGTCTGAGTACAAAGAAAATCTTGACATTAGCGCCGCCTTTGATCTGAGACAGATAAATGGCTGCCGTCACCGTTTGTTCAGCGGCGAGTGCTTTGAAAATCATTGTCCTTCCTGTCTATGTTTACAATTGATACATTTATCAAATGCGGTGACAAGGAAGAAGGGGAAGAGCTGACAGACTGGGAGAAAGCATTAGAAATGATGAACATGGTGAAAATATATTTAGTCTGAGATTGTTGAGACAAAGAAAACTAAAATAGAAAGTGAATGTTTGATACAGATTTAGCACTTTAGTGCTTCAGTAACATTTGCTACAAAAATTGACAATTCAATCCCGGTGTGATAAGGCCTTAAAATGAATGCGCCAACATGTCCAAATAAAGGCAAACTAAATGCATTGATCTGTCTGATTTTGTTTGCATTCATCAAATCTGTTTATCACCCAAATATCAATCTGCTGTGGACTAGTGGTGCCCCAAATACTACTTTTTGGGCCCCAGAAATTTGGTAGTAATCAGTGTGCAAAGCTGAGGTTTTAGAACTGTTTCATTAACTAAATCACCGTACACGTAAGTTAAAGATAATGGCCGTGGAAACGTGACTTTCAGGAGAAAGTAACACAATGTTGCTCAGTTTTTCTCTCACACAACACACAGACTGCGTCTTGATGCTGCAGCTTGCTGAACTGTGTAATGGTGAGAGAGGTGCTCCTCGCTCTCTGAGAGAGATCTCTAGTTGCAGTACTAACCACAGATTTTCTTGTAGGTGACTAAAAAAAAACTGCTTAAGGCCTGTGAAAAGTCACCAAATCTTGGTGGCACCAGTGTGAAAGTCACTGAGAGAGGGCTGCCAGTTGTTCAGTCTGAGAAGGTATATATTTCCACATTAACAAAACTAATCCAAAAATTAAAAATCAAATGGCAGGTCAGCGGTTAGCACTGTCACCTCACCGCAAGGCAGTGTTGTAGTCAAGACCACCTAACCGGAGACAAATGGCCATCGTTACCCCTGGGGTGAAACCCAACACATGGGACGCGATAGCGACGACAGCATTGTGAATCATGCTCTCGCATCACGTGTCTCCAGGAAATTTGATTGGTTATGAAATTGGAGGGATTTGGACATTTTCAAAGCAGTCCATGTCAGACAAGGCAATAAAGATGAAGAGTCAGAAGATTTTACTGGAACTGACAGAAATCTTGCTGTTAAATCTCCTCTACAAAAGAAAAAGACACCCTTGGGTTCATTCTATATTACAGAGAAGGAAACAGCAGGGTGAATATCATCATTTGATGGCAGACCTCAAGGTTGATCCAGATAAATTCAGAGCCTACTTTCGCTTAAGCCCTGAACTTTTTTCCAAACTTACTCACCATGGTAACCCCAAATGTGTTTCTCGATAATCACTGTGTGAAGTGTCATAATATAGGAAAGTCAAACACAGCTAAAATGATGCTTTCCTCCATAGACATATACTGCAGCGTGTAGCATACTGTCCGCTCATTGGTCAGTCAATGAAACCCTCACTTTTAGTGCCATGCAACTTCGACAAAAGTTGAACATTTTTCAACTTTGTTGTGTCGCGTCGCCTGCCCACGTGTGTGCATCTACGTGTACGAGGTCAAAATTTCACATGCATGAGTTTTACCAGTCGCTTGACTGGAGGAGGGCAAGCGATTGACGCCTCATCGCACAAGTTCCGTAGGAAACTGATGGAGAGGGAGCAACGTTGCTCCCCATGTGTCGAACCCATAATTCTGTGCTGTCGCAACATGGTGACAGTTTTAACAAATATGTAGAAAACATATTTAGTGATATTTCCACAGTTGTGGTCTTGACTGCTCTTGAAATAAAATACAAATGCGGTCAAGTCCAAGACAAAAAGTGGTCTTGAGACCAAGACCGGTCTCGACTACTACAACACTACCGCAAGGATGTCCTGGGTTCAAATCCACTGGCAGGCTGGGCCTTTCTGTGTGGCTTTTGCATGTTCTCCCTGTATATGTGTGTGTTCCTTCTGGGTTCTCCAGCTTCCTCCACAGTCCAAAGACATTTATGTTAGCTTGAGCAGTGATTCTGAATTAGCTGTGGGTATGCATGTGACCTGATTTGGATAAATGGTTAACAAAAGATAGATGGATGGATGGATAGATAGATAGATGAATACCTATGTCATGAATGAACATCCAAATATTCAAGAGCAGACCAATTATAGTTGCTCCTAACAGCTGCATTTAAACGTCATTGCTGTTTTCCAGTGTGTGTGTGTAAGCGTGTGTGCATTTGTGGTTGTATGCATGCCTTACTGTGAGAGTGTGATATAAGAGAACTGTCCGATATAGCCAGAGCATCTTTGCCATTTGTCTGTGTGTGTGTGTGTGTATGACTCATTGACTCTTTGCTGCTCAGTGCCTGTTCATGCAAATGAGTCTGTTGACATGCCAGAGTCTGCTCACAAAAGACAATCCATTAGCTGTCTGTTCCACCTCCTGCTAGCCTTCTTCCAGCCTCTCTCCCTCTCTTGTACCTCTCTTCCATTTTTTAAAGTTGAGTGCATCTCATTTCTCCCCCATGCCTCTCTCTTTCTGTTTGGTCTCCATCTCTCCCCCTTCACTTTCTGTCTCTGTTTACATCTCCGTACCTTTCAGCTGTGTTTTATCCTTTACTCTCCTTCATCTCATATTCACATATCTTCAGCTCCTTGCTGCCAATGGCCATAGCAACCCGATTCTGTGCTTTTCAGTAGTCTTAATACGTAAAATCTTAATATTAAGGCACAACAACATTGCGTAAGTGGAAAAGAAATCTGCACTTGAACTTCAATGTAATCAAGCTGTACGCAGGTTTGGTTAGAATACTGATTTGCTCCGGTGTGATTTGATGAGGAAAAATGCATTTCATTTTTTTAAAGCTAGTTTCCTTCTGACCTTTCAAAGTTAGAAAAAGCATGGGGATGTCACTAACTAATTAGTAACTACTGCTTATCTCATAGGCGGAGAGGTACCCTGAAGGTACACCTTATGGTGATCACACATTAACCTTGAAGCCTGCCACAGTCTGCTACAAACAAGAATCACCTCAATATACTGGAGTAGGGGTACAACATACTGACCTTTCCTTACAATCTGCTTTCATAAAAAACATTTCACTGCCTCCTGTAGCTTCTCTCTCTCTAAAACCTGATCATACCTTTTTGTTGTTGTCTGTCTTTTTTCTGTGTTTATTGTGTATTTGCTGGCCTGTCACACTTTCATCACAACCTTTGCTTTCTGCTTGTCCTTCCAGCTGTTTCTATAATACTGTTTTTCACCACTGACTTCCCTTTTTTTACTCTTCCACTTTCACCCATTTCTCCTAACCTTCTCCCTGCGTCTGTGTTGTGTTCTTTTCTAACCACTGTGTTCCTTTTGCCTTACCTCCCCACAGTTCACTCACCTCCTCTTTCTCTATGCTGTGATGACAGAGATGCAGGCAGAAGCAGAAGAGAGTGCTGAGCTAAACAGAGACAACTAGGCCAGCACAACTGCCTCCAGGGATGTGTGTGTGTGTGTGTGTGTGTATGTGTGTGTGTGTGTATGTGTGTAAATGATTGTGTGAGTTTGTCAGACTAACACAGAAAATGGGAGTGACAGAGCCACTGAGATGGACATTCAGAGCAAGGTGGTGAGGCAGTGGTATAATTATACCTACTGTAGAAAAAGCAAACAGTTTTTAGATGCAAAATTTTGCCTTCATTGTGAAACAGATGCAGAAAATTAAAAAGTGTGTTAATAAAAGGAAACTAACAACTGTGAATGTTGCCAGTTGCCAGTCCTTGCAGAAGGTCATTCCACATGTGGAAGATGGTCTGAACTCATTGCTGGACATTTGAAGAATTGATATGCTAATGCTTCTGATACAGCGCAGACATTACAGTGCACATAAATCTGTCTATTATTAGACTTCATGTAATGACCTTAGCTTTAACTTTGGGCTTTTTAATGTTGACTTGATTAGATATCGTCTAGGCTTCTGTTTGTCACGCTCCGAGCAGTTTCTCACAAGACCTTGCAAGTGCTTGATATTTATTCATGGTCTCACTGCTGTATACTGTACTGTAGCACAAGTGACTTTTAAATAGTATTGGTGTGGCCTATTCTGGTATAATAATGGATCATGCAAATGCAAAAGCAAACTGCCTTTTGGGAAATATGGATTTTGTTTTTGTTTATATAGATGCACAGTACTGTGCAAAAATCTTGGACCAGCCCTCAGTTTTCCGATGTGGGAGGCCTGAAAACTATCTACAGCAGATGAACAGTATCTGAAAGTCATGTCTTCAAGAAATAGGGAATAAAAAAATCCAGCAAAGGTTGTAAGGTTGTAGAGAGGTAGAACAGTGAGTGTCTACAGTCATCTGTAAAACACATTAGAAGCTCTGTCATGGTTTGGGGCTGCATTTCAGCCAGTGGTGTTGGGGATCTTGTCAGAATTAATAGAATAGAATAGAATGTCTTTATTTGTCATTACACAGAATGCACAATGAGATTGGAAGGCATCATAAATGTAGAAAAGCGTAGTCACATTTTGCAGTACCATTTGGAAAGCAATTGGCAACAGCTTCATTCTTTCAGCATTGCAATGATCCCAAACACACTGCCAATGCAGTAAAAGCATACCTGAATACAAAAACCTCAGTGGAACACTGTCAGTCATGGATTGGCCTCCCCAGAGCCTGGACCTCAACATTATTGAAGCAGTGTGGGATCATCTTGACAAAGAACAAAAGGCAGCCAGGATCCAAAGAAGAGCTTTGGATGTCCTTCAAGAAGCCTGGAGAACTATTCCTGAAGACTACTTAAAGAAATTACATGAAAGCTGCCTAAGAGAGTTACATTCCATGTGTGTTTCAATGAATCTGTGAACCTATTTCCTATTCCCATTTTCCAACTTTTGCACAATACTGTATATGCTTATTTTTCCAAGAAAAACAGGACTTATCATCCACAAATTTAGAAATACACTGATTTATTTAAAAAAAAAGAATTGACTGTAAACTTGATCTCCTCAATGACAAGCATATTCAGACCAACTTTGCATACCGACACTGCACGTCTACAAGTTGTAATTTTCAAAATGCTGTTCAAAGGTTGCCATTGCTTTCAAACTGTACCGTCATCTTTAAATAAAGTGAGAGGTCACATTCTTTCTTCCTTGTGCAAGTGTGAGGAACTCAGCCCTGCCTCCTCTGTAGAGAGCAGAGGCGATGAGCAAAAAACATCAAGGCCAAACTCTCCATTCACAACAGGGTTTCGAGAGATGTCTCTGGTTGGCAGCTATGCTCCACGTTATCACACGTATTTATCAGCTGTTATTGGAACAATAACAGTAACTTCATTTTCTTTCTTATCTGCCTATAATATACTGGGTACCAATATAATCATGCACCCTTAATTAATAGTGCACATCCTGTTACAGTAGCGGTCTGATGAGATGTAAACGCAGAATGGAAACACAGAGGAACAGTCTAGTAACTGAGCTGCAATCAGTTTGTTCTGTGTAACTGAAAAAGTGACTTTTTATTAATAATGCCTTTGATCGTATTGCATCATCAAAATTTGTTTAAAGTTCTTAAAAAATGCAAACTTGTGACCTGTATGTCATGAAACAGTGTTGCTGTGTTTCCAAATTTCATCAGTTAGCTGGAGTAGCGTGAGGATGACTATAACTAAAATAAATTGTAAGGTGAATTTATAATTTGTGTTTTCATTCAAATCAGATTCTAAAGAGCAAGCATGTGTATCACACTTAGTTTGATCATGTGAGCGAGACAGAAAAAAAAGCATTTAAACACTGGGTAGAGACAGACCAGAGGGTGAGTAGTATATTTGTACTGATTTCACAGTCTCCATGGAGATGCTTGTTAGTATGTCAGACATGTAGGCCCTCCCACTTGGCCAGGCGCAACCTCGGGAAACAGCAGCTCACAATGAAATTTGTTCAGGTCGGCATATTTTTTTCTTAATTCTCTGCATGCATTTGAGAGGGTGCTCCTGACTGTTTCCCAAACTTTAATGTGACCGTGACAGTATTTAATGCATTACTGTGGCCGCATGTGCATCTACAGTAATGCAGAGTTACTATAATACTAAACGAACTCTTTGTCAACCGGTAGTTTTCATATTAACTGAATCACAATGAGACTGCATATGTGCAAATATGTCTGCATGTATTTTTATACGTATGACTTTAGTATTTCTGAGAAATAGACAGTCAGGGGCTGTATGAGTGTGTCCCTCTTGGATGCATGTGTGGGGAAATGCTGTGTTTGTGTAAATGTGGACTTGTTATGTATTATGCAGACCTAGGAGAGCCTTGTGCTATAAATAAAACAGGGCTGCAGTGTGCTACTGGCGGAATAATCTATCTGACACTATGGAGAAAGGGGGAGAGCGAGGAATGGAGCAGACAGAGAAAAGAGTGGGGCGGGAGGATGGAAAACAGGTGAAAAGAGAATGAAAAGAGAAACTAAAGAAAAGGAAGGAGCAGGGGTAAGGACTAGGCAGGAGAGAGAAGAATTAAGAAGAGTGGTTAATCCACAGGGCCTCTAGCACTTAGTTAGCACCATGACACAACTCAGAGTCATGTTCAAAAGGGCAGTAATGCCTTTCCGTCCTCACCATCTCCTTTGGGTAATCTGCCATCCATGCTTGCTCTCAGCCTTTCCCTTCTAGTATGTCCGCAAGGAACAAAAGGTTCATTGTTTTGTTTGTGTTTCTCACACCTGTGGTAAGAACATTTAACAGGTCCTGCGACACATTTGTCATTGGGGTGCAAGTGCTTGTGAGCAAAATGTCTAGAAGCTATTAAAACCTCACTGAAATCTAATATTTTGTAGATATTGTTGGCAGTCCAGCTGCAGTTTATTGATTGGGTTGCCTTTTTAACAGTTTATCCAAATTGATCACATCTTTTATTTTTTGGACATATACCAAGCCAGTATTGCACCTTCTTTGTGGTGAAGCATTTGTTGTTTTTGGATGGTATCTGACATTGTAATGGTGACAGGATTGTCTTGTTAGTAAACTAGTCGCCACTTTATCCGGTTCTCTACAGACTCTTTCCAAAGAACTACTGCATGTATTATAAATTTGATGTTGCCTTGCTAAGTGTTATTCAAGGTGCCAACTAAATCATAGTAATTGCTTTTGCTCGTACTTATACTACTGTGTTTGCAGTTACAGCATTGTGACATATGTAAACATATGCATATATGTGTACAGCAATTTTTTGTTTATTATTTGTATGATTGCATAGCATTTTATTTACCGAGCACATTAAGAAACATGCCGCCAAATAAGCAGCTTGTTGCCACGAGTTTGACCTCTGAGATATATCTAGTGGAACTCATAATGGGGCTTCTTGCATATCGGGTAATAGCTGGATATTAAAAACATCAGTAGGGTCTTTTATCAGTCATAATCCAAAAGTGTCCATATACATTAGATCATTATGTTCATGTTACTAGTATTAATACAGCTGCATAGCCAATGTAAAAAATACACTTGTCTAGCTTTCTCGAAGTTAAAAAAAATAAACAAATTTACATTTTTTTTTGCCTCTTTAACTGTTACTCCCTGCCAGGCAATGGAGTTGATAGGGTCAGATGATCCATGTGCCTGAGTCGTGCTCTGTGATGTTTCTGGGCTCACCCCGTGTGGAATAAGTTGTGGAGTGTAGCTGATGGGCAGAGGTCTCTCACCTGTCCTGACATCCCCAATCCACTGACTGCCACACGAGATGTTATCCTGGGCTGGGGAGCAGTGCCAAGGCCCAGGATGGTCTGGAAGCAAAGAATGGACAAACTCAAGGTAAAAAGGTTGACAGTGGGATACTCTGGGTTCGCCATCACTGAAAAAATGGGCAATCAGATGTGCCCTGTTGGTGTAGGGCAGGTGTGAACGGAGTATCGACTTCACCTGACTGCCAGTTACAGTCATCAAGTCTTATGCCATTACTCTCTGGCCCAGTTATCAATGATAAAAATGAGTTGTTGTTTGGGCTATGGGATTTAATTATGACCAAGCACTACCACTAACTAACAGGCCACAACATATACTGGCATGTTTGACTATCGAGAATAAGAAAGTATAAACTTTTTACTTAAACTGTAGTCATTCATGCCCTGTGCTGCTTGCATTTGTTAAGTTGCATCCTTTTCTTGTGATGCAACTATGAACTCAATGATGATGATTATTGCTCATTGTCTATCTAAGTCCCAACACACACTCAGTATCTGCAGCAAGCTGCTTTTTTCGCTTTCTCCTCTACTTTCTCTGGAGCCTGCCTAATGACTCACCTTCTTCTTTGCTACCGTTCAATATGGCATAGAACAACATGTAACCGTGACACTTGAAATGGTGAAACTACGCAAATGTATTCAGCATGTTTATTTTAGCTTTCCACAGTGTTCGAGACAACTCAACTGAAGTGAACAAATTAAATCCAATGCATCAGCTGTACTGGCTACTTAAAGCTCCATGTTGACTGTATGCATGCTGCCTGGAAAAATGCGGCTCCTGGGACTTCCTCTAATAATTTGCTTTCAAAGTACCCCTGAGCAAGTCACTGAATCTTGACCCAATCCTGTGCGTCTGCTCATTGCATCACTCTCACTGCAACTACACCCCCAGGCTAGTGTTATAAATAACTATGTCTGAGTCAACTTGTCTGCTTGAACAATGGTATAACACTAAGAAGCTTACCCAGAGACACAAATAAACATATACAGATACACACAATCCAGAAAAAAAAATCACGCACAAATACATTTGCATCTAGCAGCATTTTTTAATTTGGTGCAGTACTCCCACATTTCAGCAGCGCCCTCTTCAAAGCAAATCGCAAACCTCCCTCTCTTCTCTTTCAGGCCACGTTAGAGCGGACTCATCAGGCACTGGAAGAGGAAAAGAGGAGAACTGTGGACCTGCTTTATTCAATATTTCCGGGCGATGTGGCGCAGAAGCTGTGGCAGGGTCAGCCAGTGCCTGCTCGCAAGTTTGATGATGTCACGATGCTCTTCTCAGACATTGTGGGGTTTACTGCCGTGTGCGCCCAGTGTACACCTATGCAGGTCATCTCCATGCTGAATGAACTTTACACACGCTTCGACTACCAGTGTGGAATTCTGGATGTTTATAAGGTCAGTAGACCGAAAGATGTCGGCCCCCTTCATGAGATGTAGTAATGATACTTGTTGGATTTTTAAACTGAAAAAGCAAAACAAAACAAAAAACCTGTGAAATATAATTTATGAGAGAGAAGCAGTTTGACTTGATTGGAAAGGAAGAGGAGTTAAAATGTAATGACTTTACTGGTTAATGTGCATATTTGTGTAGAATGAGTTCATTGTTTCCATGAATTGAAACTTTCTCAGAAAGTTAGTGCCCTGATTTCTTGGAATCTTTAGTGTTACCACTTGAGCCAGCATTTCCAGGGTGTGTCATTGTGCTTGTGTAAGTACGTATACGTGTACTGTGTGTGTGTGTGTGTGTGTGTGTGTGTGTGTGTGTGTGTGTGTGTGTGTGTGTGTGCTGTCATGTGTGGGTGCACTTGTGTTGTGGAAAAAGTAACTGATTAATGGGCAGTCTGTGAGAGCTTAACAAAGATGTGTCAATATTGTCCATCTGACAGTGTGGCTTTATGCCTAGTTACTGTATCACTGTAGTCTGTTACCAGATCCTCTTTTTTTCTAGTCTTCACTCTTTCCACCTTTGCTTCTCTCCATCATCACCACTGTCCATCATCTTTCATCTCTATATTGATACCTCAGTGAGCGTGACGACAGCATACACTTTCCTTTAAGAATGTGCTGTTACTCTGTTATCTCTTAGAAATGTCACACTCATCAGATACATGGAGAAATGAGATACACAGAAAAAAGGCAGAGAGACTGACTGTAGGTAACAAGGTTTATGTGTATAGTGGTGGAAGAGTTAGTGTGTCAGCTTGTCTGTGTCAAAAAGAAGGCAGAAACAGGAGGACATGGTGAGGAGACTGAATCACCCATATGTCGCCATTGTCATGGTTACTGTCGAAATGATTTAGCCTGTGGCAGGCCTTAATGAGAGCAGTTTGTCCCCCCCCACACACACACTTTTATCCTCTTGTACAACTCTTTTTTTAAGTCTGTGTCAGCTTCCATGACACTTGGTTCACTTGGTTTGTATCCTCATGTAGAGATACGGAAAGAAATCAATGAAAGTGACATTTTGTTTGCTTTATTGACACATTCTTAAACTGTGGAGACTTGCTGCTATTGCAGACTCTGCCATAGTACACTGTAAACAGGGAGTAGGAAATACTTATCTTCATGGATGAAATCTTCTTCTGTTCATGTAGCACCTTGCACATATTGGATTAGATCCCCTTTTGCCTTCAGATTTGTCTTAATTCTTCATGGCATAGATTGAGCAAGGTCATAGAAACATTCCTCAATGATTTTGAGCCATACTGACATGACAGAATCACACAGTTGCTGCAGATTTGTCGGCTGCACATCCATGATGATCTCTTGTTCTTGGAGACTGAATTAAGATCTGGTGACTGTGGAGACAATGGTCAGCAACAATGCTCATGTAGACTGTAGTGTTTAAGTGATGCTGAGTTGGTACAAAGGGGCCCGAAGTGTGACAAGACAGAGTGTGAGAGAGAACAGCCACTAGCTGGATATTTTCTCTTTTTTCAGAATGTTCTCTGCAAACCCTAGAGATGGTTTTGTAGGAAAATCCCAGTAGATCAGCAGCTTCTGAAATACTCAAACCAGCCCGTCTAGCACCAACAACCATGCCACATTTAAAGTCACTTAAATCACCTTTCTTCCCCATTCTGACGCTCAGTTTGAACTTCAAGCAGGTTGCCTTAACCATGTCTACGTGCCTAAATGCAACCTGGGAGTGTATTTAGATTGATCCCAGCATCTCTGCCTCCCAATCCATTAAGAAGGAAGCATACAGTAACAATGGTTAATATATAAGACCATTATGATGTTCATTTACCAACAATTTGCCACAGTAGAAACAGGTATTTTTTTTCCACTTGGATGTAAGCTTTAAGCACAATATGTCAAACATCAATGTTATACAATGTTCATGGTTCCTTGCAGGTGAACAGAATAAGATAAACCTACATTTTCTGGGTTTTATAAAATATAGGTAATTATGTAATTTAGTTTTTTAGCTAGTGCGTGAGGTTGAGAGATACCAGCTAGATATAGTTGGGCTCACCTCAACACATGGCCTGGGCTCTGGAACCAGTCTCCTGGAGAGAGGCTGGACTCTGTTCCAGTCTGGAGTTGCCCTCAGTGAGAGGCGGCGAGCTGGAGTGGGTATTCTTGTATCCCCCCGGCTTGCTGCCTGCATGTCTGAGTTTTCACCGGTGGACGAGAGGGTTGTTTTCCTGCACCTTTGGGCTGGGGAACGGGTCCTGACTGTTGTTTGTGCTTATGCGCCGAATGACAGTTCGGGGTGCTTGAGAGTACTCCATACGGTGACTCCATAGTCCT
>JAMQGT020001329.1:0-37863 GCA_024447675.2 Pterophyllum scalare | reverse complement strand
AGCAAGATGTAACTGAATGAGTAGTAAGTTAAAAAAAATGTATTGCTTTCTTTGGCCGGCAAACATTCCTGTCTTGAGGCTCAGGAGGCGGTGCGTGCACCAATCAGAGGGCTGGGGTGAGAAACATCAGTGAGTGTGTGACAGTTTAATGAATGAACGTGTTAATGTGTGGGTAAGGCTCGGCGTGCCTGGGAAAGCTGAATAAGACCAGTCTGTTAATGTGAATCAGACCAAACTCTGCATAAACACCTGTATCGGAGTGCATGACCCTAATAAGGAACTTCTCATAGAATTCCAAACTTCCAACAGACTCCCAGCAGTTTGCCAGATAATTACGTTTAATCTTTTCATTCATGATTCTGGACAAAAATTTTTCCTCGGATTGTTTCATTTTGCCTGACTCAGGTCTGTGAACATGAATTTTCCACTTTCAAAGCAGGAGAAGTACTTGTTCATAGGCTGGAGAAGGCTCTTGGTGGTCTGAATTAGCTCCATTTTCCTGGTTTGCAGGATTGTGAGTATGAAGCGTACACCCTTCACTTTCTACCTGCTGAAACACTTCAGCTTCAATGCCATGTAAAAAAAACACGGGACCATCCGTGTTCAAAGATTTTTCTCTTTCATGTTTCGCTGTGAGACCGAGAAAATTAAGCTGCACCAGGAAGGAAACCACAGAGACCATTCGGAAAAACAAGCGTACAACAGGAAGTCATCGGGAATCCACGAGGAATGGCTGGAAGGCACCGAGACCATGTCAGAGAACACAAAGAGAACCTGAGGAGGACATGAATGAGTAACCACCTGAGGAACAGGTCAGGTAAATATCAAAGTAACACAAAAAATGACAGAAACGAACTGCTCCTTCAGCTGTAACATGACGACTAAAGACGACTGAAGCTCTGAGCTGATCTCTGTCCCTCACACCCTTTGGTGGTTCTGTCTCAGTGTGCGGCTCAGTGATCATCTGTTGAGTTTCTTTCCATCACGGGATCTTTAACTTTCTCTATAAGAGCCTAAAGCTGACCTTCAGTCACAAAAAAACATCTTTTCTTCCAGATCAAACCCCCTGCAGGTCCTCTTGAGGCCACTTTAAGCTGCAGTTACGATCTACACAGCAGAGCTTGAATGAACTGTGACTTCCACACAGCAATATACCCTTTTATACTCACTCAACCTTTGTCTGAACAGCTGGGGGCGCTGCTCAGAAAGGAAACAGTGAGCACTGAGGAGTTTCCTGAGATTTTCCAGCTGTTGCAGCATCTGAAACTCTGACCTACACGCTGATGTTTCACACAGCGTCCTTTACAGTATCGACCTGCACTGGAGGTGCAGAACCTGCAATGACACCACAGTGAACACAACCACAAACTTCCTGTTAAAGTTCTTCTTTTGGGCCGTCAAAATCATAACCTTGTGGTTTAAAATGACTTCACATTCTTTAGTATCATAAATAATGAAGTTAGTGCCCACTTCTAACTCCACCCACGCATCCACTCCTCATCTGCAGCTCTTCACCTGCTCAAAGAAGATGAAGAGCAGAGCGTTCAGTGTCACTTCTCCGCAGTGTTACAAATAAAACAGGAAATAAAAACATGAGATCATCAAACAACTGATCAGGTGTCAGCGATATCAGATAAACATTGTTCCATACGTTAGCCCCGCCCCTTGGGGTGATGTGATCAGGTTCAGTGTAATCAGAGTAAATCTGATTTATTAAGCCAAAACAAAAACCACAAAGCATCCAAGAGAAACCAGCTGAACAGAAATACCCAACAGAGCGTGCTCAGTTCACCCAGTCTCAAACACATTCTGCGAGGCTTTTATTGTGAAAGGGTCTGTTTTCACCTGCTCAGCAGCTCTGAATTGTTTCTCCTCCTCAGGTTGGACTCCTCTGTTCTTCTTCTCACTCCTCATGTTCCTTTTGCACTCCAACACAGCAGAACCCAGAAGAACCTGTAGAGCCCACGCAGGGAGACGCAGAACTGGAGCTCATCCAGATCAGGAACCTCAGCAGCAGCAGTCGATGTGAAGCAGTGAGGAGGAAAACTGAAAGAATCAGACAGGCTGCAGCGAGGAGGAGGAGCAACTGCCCTGTGTGTGTGTGTGTGTGTGTGTGTGTGAGTGAGTGAGTGACTGCAGCTGATCCAGCTTCAGCTTCCTGCTGAGAGAATCCTGGCTGGCTCTCTGTTTAACTGCAGATTCTGATCTACAGTCTGAAGGTGAAACAATCACCTCCTACATAAAGAGTAAAATCAGGTGGAGATCACATATCTGTTACCAAAGCTCATTATTTTAATATTTTAGATCACAAATAATGATTTTGTTCTATATAATAACTGTTTCAATGTTAAACAAAAACACAGCTGAAAATAAACATATTTTCAGAAAGGACTGTGAACATGACAGATAGATAGAGAGATAGGTTTGTGGACTACTGGTCTGCATCCACAGACTGTATGGGTGCATCACACAGACACAGACACCTGCTTATTAGTAACAGCCAATCAAAATCCTAAAGTATCTCTCACCAAAACTGAAGCTCAGACTTACTGGATGGTCTGTTGGTCCAATGAACTGCACAACAGCCATATTATTGGTCAGATAATTGCATTAAGAAAGCTCCAACAGCACAAACACAGTCCAGAGGTCCAGTTCAGGGATTCCAGTTAGCTGAGGTGAAGGCTAGCAGACAGCTAGCAGCTACAGCCACCTGTGTCATCATCCACCTGTCAATCAAAGATGCCACTCTTTATGTGAATTAATATATATATATATATATATATATATATATATATATATATATATATATATATATATATATATATATATATATATATATATATATATATATATTTTTTTTTTTACTTTACAGATTATTTCTTGGTTTTATGTTTCTAATTCCTCAGGAAAGTCTTTTTTTCTCTGTGTGAGTTGGCTCACATCCTGAAGTGTGTGCACATCATTTAGAAGTATTTAGTAGAAGGAGCAGACTGTGATAGATCAGATCTGATTCTGAGTCTCAGTAACAGCTGAAAGTGGCTTCAGGCTGCAGTCTGAGCTGCAGTAACGCAGCCTCTGCATCCAGCTGCTGCGTCCAGATGCTGTGTCAGCAGAATGAAGCTGTAATGACTTCAGAGAAAATATGACCCACTGCAGAAAGTGCTGACAGGAATACTGTCCTCTCTGATTACCAATTGTCCAATCAGGAGACATAACTGATCTACATCAGCAGACAAAACTGAGACCTCCACCTGGAGACGAGGGAGGACTTCTCTCTGGTGTCACCTGAGATGGTGGGTGGAGCCTCTACATCCTGAGCCAGTGAGGTGTCACTGGAAGAACAAAAAAAATCTAACAAATATTCATTTATTTCTTCTTTTTTTTTTTAATTAATGAATGGATGTGTCACCTGTCAGCATGAGGGTTCCCTCTGTCCAACCCCAGCTCACCTGTAAACACACACAGGCACATCATCAACTCCACTTCTTGTCACATTCAAAGTAAAATATTAAAAACAGACACTTGTTTGACAAGGTGATCACCCAAACTAAATGTTTCAGTTATTTCAATTCAGTCCCTCAAAGTGCTTTAATCTGTAAGGTAAAGACCATCAATATTAGAACCCCCAACAATCAAACGACCCCCTATGAGCTCCAGTAGCTTTTTTTTTTTTCTCAATCAACATGTGTTCCTTTATTCTTTTTGTGAATTTTGCTGGCAATCAATTTCTTCATTGATGATTCACTTGGATTAGAAATTCATTCAAATCTTCAAATTTACCTGCACTACATTCTTGCTGATTTCCAACTGATATGTGTCTAGTATCCATCCATCCATCCATCCATCCATCCTCTCTTTTTCAGGGTCGTGGGGGGGCTGGAGCCTATCCCAGCTCTCATATGGTGAGAGGCAGGGTACACCAGGTCAGGTTCCCAGCCTGTCGCAGGGCTAACACAAAGAGACAACCATTCACACTCACATTCACACCTGTGGGGAATTTAGAGTGACTAATAAACCTAACCCCAGTAACTGCATGTCTTTGGACTGTGGGAGAAAACCAAGTGCAAGTATGTGTGCAAAAAAATTAGAATAAACAAACTCAAGCATGATTTATTGGACTGTACACTGTAAACTCTGATCCTATTGAACAAAGTCAATCCAATATAAATTGGATTGACTTTGTTCAATAGGATCAGAGCTATCATATCATCATATATGATGATATGATACTTAAAAAAAATCATAAAGCATCCTTGATAGTGAAACTCTCAGTGGATTCATCTTCTGCCTCATAAACTCTACATAACTGCAAAGTTTTATCTCGAGCTGCTGCAGGATTCAACAGAAATTACAGAAGAAATCAGCCTTGACGAGAATATTTTAGTGGATTTTTGATCTGAATGACATAGTGAAATGTTTACATAATTGTCCTTTATTTTCTGTGGAATAGTACACAGAAAATAACGTGCAGGGTGAACCAGAAGAGGAATGCCGCTAAGAAGTCCATGTCGGACCTCTGGTGGGACAGTAAAGTAAGTAAAACAGACCTAAAAGCACTGAGGTAAATGGTAAACGGACTAGTTCTTATATAGTGCTTTTCTACTCTATCTAAGCACTCAAAGCGCCTATAGAACATGTTTGCATTCACCCATTCACTTCCATATGTAACTAAGCTAAGTGCTTTTATTGTGTTGGAGTGGTTCCGTATGTTGCCCAAGGATACTTTGGCACGCAGCCCAGAGCAGCCAGGAATCGCTCTACCTCCTGAGCCACAGCCACCCCAAGGCTGATTTAAGCACCCAAATCTCCTTATTTTGGCCTGACTTGATTCAATATGATCAAAACTGTCATTTATAACTCCAATTGAACAGCCCAATAAATCATGCTTGAGTTTGTGTATTCTAAATTTTTTGCAGCATACTGGACACACATCAGATGGAAATCAGCAGGGGCTCCGGGGTGGCTCACAGCAGGCGACCATATATGCTGCGTGGTGGCGCAGACGGTGCAGGTTCAATTCCCGACCTGTCACCATTCACCACGTCCTCCCCGTCTCTCTCCTCCCACCCTCCTGTCTCTCTCCACTGCAATCTATCAAATAAAGCTGTGAAAGGCCAAAAAAGTATTTTTAAAAAAAAGGAAATCAGCAGGAATGCAGAGCAGGTCACAGTGAAGATTTGAATGAATTTCAAATCCAAGTGAATCATGAATGAAGAAGCACATTAGCAGCAAAATTCCACAAGAAGAATAAAGGAACAGATGTTGATGCTGATCAAAATTTCCAAAAAAAAGACTTCATGTTTTTCTCAGTAAGATCCAAAATGAGTGACTGAGCACATAAACTCATCAGGAGAGTTTATTGAAGTCAGGGCAGAGGGCCACTCTCAATCTTTTTGAAACCAGAGCTATCGCCCCCTGCTGGACATCAGAAAGAACCCAGGTTTAAGGTGTGTTTCATTCTGTCTGTGCCTGTGGCCAGCAGCCTCTGAACACACAATAGTATAATTTTTAAATGAGCTGAAAAAGCTCCTGAAGGCACCAAGAGCACAGGTTCAGTTCAGGGAATGCAAACAGCTACTTCCTCTGTTAAAGGTCATCATCCTCAGCAGCTCACTCTTCTTTCAGTGTTGCCTCAGACAGAACTCAGTTTAAACATTTTAATAAACTCAGCGCCTACATCATTCATTCAGAATTACTCTGCCTGCTTTTCTGCTGCTGCTCTCTTAAATCTAAACAGGGACGAAGCCGTTTGCTAACTCTGCTGCTGTTTACACATGGAGATGCACGAAGGTCCCAGAACAGGAGGAACACGTCCAAATATAGATCGCTGCAGATGGAATAATAATGATCCTGCATTATGTGCACTGTAAATAATTCAGCCTGTACTGACCTACATCAGAGTTCTTATTATTCATGATAACCGTGGAGCTAAATTAGCTTCTCTTATTTTCCTCTGAACTCAGACAATTTAAACTCTGAACTGAGTCCAGCAAATAAAACACTTTGCTTCTCCAATTGTCTGCAGAGTCTCACTTTCTACATTTCCTCTTTCTGCGGCCGTTTGAAATGCTCAGGTGCAAACAGGACAACTCATTTGTGCACACATTTATAAATCTGACTCAAGGCAGCAGGTGTGCCCCAGTCATCCACCAGGTGTGCCCCAGCTGTCCGCCAGATGTGCTGTGAGGTGTTTGAGGTAGTGGTTACTCACTGTGCTGTGGCTCATCTGACTGGTCTGAACTAGAAACAGAAACAGAATAAACAGGTGACCAGACTGTGGATCGTGCCCACCTGAGGTCCAGATCTGGTCTGTGTTGATGTTACCTGTGCAGTCCAGGTGCCATGTTCAGATATTCAGGTGTTTCAGAGGCTCCACCCCCTTCTGCTTCCTGCCTAGCTGTGGCCTCCTGCTCAGATCCTGTTCTCACAAACACACACACACACAACTATAAACTCCCACAAAAGCCAGTTTTCACCTGCAACAGCTGAGACTCACCTGGGACATCTGCCATTTGAACAACTGGTTGGTGATTGGCTGCTGTGCCTGGGCTCTTTGTGATGTCACGCTTCCTGTGAGTATAGAACTATTTAGCGATCTGTCTGACCTTGGCTCAGGTGTGTAATAGTGTAATAGTGTGTAATAGTTACCTGACATGCTGTCCAACAGGTGTGCTGTGTGGGTGTGGCGTGAGGGGGTGTAGTCTTGGTGGATGGGGCCTCTGAGTAATTTAAACAGGAGCACTTATTAATGAAAACATCTTCTGTAAAACTGCTGTCAGGAGAATAATCAGCTGTTTTATGTTTTTACTCATATCACCTGTGCTGATTCACAGGTATGGATGGGTGGTCCTGTGTCATATGATGTGCTTTTATTATTTAAACTGCTTCTCTCCTGTTGATCTGAGCAAACTTCAGTATTTACTGCTCAAAGAAGTTCTTCCATTAATTAACACTTCATCTTAAATATGATCAATCTGTCTTTATTAGTTGACTATGTACCACAGGCCTTCAAGCTGTCTGTAATTAAACCGCTACTTAAAAAGCCATCACTTGACCCAGCTGTCTTAGCTAATTATAGGCCAATCTCCAACCTTCCTTTTCTCTCCAAAATCCTTGAAAGAGTAGTTGTAAAACAGCTAACTGATCATCTGCAGAGGAACGGTTTATTTGAAGAGTTTCAGTCAGGTTTCAGAATTCATCACAGAACAGAAACAGCATTAGTGAAGGTTACAAATGATCTTCTTACAGCCTCTGACAGTGGACTCATCTCTGTGCTTGTCCTGTTGGACCTCAGTGCAGCTTTGATACTGTTGATCATAACATTTTATTACAGAGATTAGAGCATGCCATAGGTATTAAACGTACTGCACTGCAGTGGTTTGAATCTTATCTATCTGAAATGTCTCATGTAAACAAGGTGTCTTCTTCAGAGATGAAAGGTGGTCATGAAGTTCTAAAGGGTTCTGTACTGGGACCATTAAGCTGTAGAAAAAATGGATGACCTAACAGCTCCCCAAAAGTGAAACCAAAATGTCTCTATTGCCCCCTGGTGTCAAGCTGCAGTATAGGTCATACACCTGTAAAACTGGAGTGTGACATCACAATGACAGCTTTGATTGACAGCTGTAGTGATGGAGAGACTTGCATCTCTGTTCGGGAATTGCATATAGAGCAGGGACACATTTAAACATGTTTAACCAGGTCTGATTCAAACTGATTGGTGAGACGTTCTGCAGGAAACTGGACCGACCAGCATAAAGACCTGAGGCACCGTCACACCTTCTCGGTAAGTCAAATCTGTGACTTCTTTACCATCACTGCACCTCTGCCTTATACTGTAAGAGCAACAGACTGCACTCTGCAGATGTTTCAGCAGGAGCTGAATACACGTATCCAGCAGTATGTTTCTGCCTGTGCACACATGTATAAACAGTAACAGTAAAACACATGATGATGATGCCTTTGAGTGCTGCTTTTACTCAACAGAACATTTTTCAAGAAACAAAACATAAAAGCCTAATATTTATAAGCTGGAACTAAATGATGACTGTGAATTATTCAGGGACTGCTGCGCTCTGATTCATCCAGTGATGCAGCACCATCATGACAAACACCAGACTGCAGACAGTCACTGCTCTCCAGACTTTGAGTATTTGACAGTTCATTGCAGACCCTTTTTTCCTCCTCCTTGAGATTTCAGCTATTCTGACCAAGGCAGCGTGTTTAGTCACCGATGCTAGAGCCAGCTCGGCCCTTAGCCTACTACATAGTTCCATTCTCTCCCAGTTGAGTAAATATCCAAGAGCAGCACACATAATATCGGGGACATCAATCATGTGGACTTAAAAGTAGTGCTTTCCAAATTCTACCAGCATGTAACCTGTTTTACATGCACTCATCACAGCTCAAGACTGTTTAAGAAACACTGACTGGAGTATTTTTGAATCTCAGGACCTGGAGGAGTACACTACATTTGTACTTTCCTACATCAAGCACTGCACAGACACTGTCACCACTGACAAATGCATGCAGGAGTATGCCAACCAAAAACTCTGGATGAGAGAGGAGATGAAACGCTGCCTTCAGGTCTGGTGATGTGGAGCTGTACAGTGCAGCCAGGGTGAACCTGAAAAGGGGCATCAAACAGGCCTAATTGGATTATAAAAATAACATTGAGGACCACCTCCACAGAAACAACTCGAGGTAAGTGTGTTTGTGGGTCCAAAACATCATTAACTACAAACCCAGACCCAATGCTGTGGATGGTGATGCTGTGCTGGCAGAGGAGTTCGACACCCACTTTGAACAAAGAACACCAGAAGCAGCCACATCACATCCACCGGCCAACAGCAGGCACATCTTCATGGTGGGGCAGCTATATTCAACCTGTCATTTGCACAGGTACTGTCCCACCCTGCCTGAAGTCCTTAACCATCATCCCTGTCCCAAAAGAGACCGCCATCAGCAGCTTAAATTACTTCCAGCCAGTGGCTCTCACTCCGGTTATTAGGATGTGTTTTTAGAAACTGGTCAGAAGTCATTTCATCCTTCAAAGAATTCCACTCACATTTGATTGCCCACCAGTTTGCATACAGGGATGACAGATCAACAGAGGATGCCACAGCCACAGCCCTGCACACAACCTGGACCCATCTGGAACAGAAGGACAGTCATGCCAGGCTTCTGTCTTCAGCTCAGCAGTTTACACAATCATCACTGACAGAGTGGCAATACAATTCATCAACCTCAGCCTCCTGCGCTCCTTCTGCCTCTGGATTAAGGACTTCCTCAGCGATCGGCCACAGAGAGAGACAAATTAGGGCCCCACCGCTCACCAACATCGGCTCCCCACAGGAATGTATGCTGAGTCTCCTACTGTACACTCTCTACACACATAAATGCACCTCCACCCACCCAAGCAACTCCACTGTGAAGTTTGTGGATAACACAACTGTGGTCAGGCTCATCACAGGGGGGAGATGAGACTGCATACATGGATGAGGTGGAAAACTGGTCTCACGGCGCAGCACTAACAACCTGGTTGCAGAGATAATAGTGGACTTCAGGAGCAGCACCCTCAGCCCGTAAATACACAGTTCAGTAGATAGCGCCCAGTTTTTTGTGAGCCAAAGTATTGCTCACAAATCCTTTGCTTGCAGTAACTGCATCAAGAATGTGACCAACTGGCATCATTAAACTTTTGCTTTCTTCTTCTTCTTCTTCTTCTTCTTCTCTCTTCTTCTTGACTGTGTGTTTCACAGTCAAGCTCACACGTTCGGGATCCTGAGCAGATCCTTCCTTTCTCAGAACCTCAGCCTTTCCATCACATTAGTGAAGGCTCATCTTTGTCTCAATAGTCCATAAAACATTGTCCCAGAATTTCTGATGCTCATCTCTGCACTTCTTGGCATATTCATCCTGGCCTTCCTCTTCCTCTTGCTAATTTGTGTTTTGTATCTTCTGGTGAACTTTTTCTGGACTTTTGTTCGTGAAGTAGATTATAATATCTTCACTGCTGCCCTCTGGAGGTTGTTGTTGATGTCACTAACAGTTGTTTTAGGGTCTTTCTTTACCGCTGTTATCAGCTGTTGTTGTTTCCCTTGGTCCTGTTCAACATCTGTTACTTAGTACACCAGTGGTGACTTTCTTCTTCAGGTCATTCCAAACGGTTGTACTGGCTATGATTGATTTTCCCTCTTCTCTGAGCTTCACAGTGGTTTGTTTTTCACCCACAGACAACTCTAGTTTCATGTTGGTTCTTCCCCGAACTATAAATGCACAGTCTGCACAGAAAGTCTGCACACAAAATCTGAAACTGAGCGTAGACGTGTTTGAATAATCAGTGACAGGACACGCCTGGGCAGCAAAAACTGTCAGTTACACTTTCTAATACTTTTCTGAACTGTGTATCCAGATATAAATACCAGGAAATAAAAGCTGAGATGTTGATCTTTGGTCTCATATTCATCTTTTAATGTCAAAACCAAATAGCAAAAATAAAGGGATTGGCCTCACTGCTCCAGTACTTTTGGAGACAAGTGTACATCAATGGGAACACGGTGGAGAGGGATTGGGCCTGCACCTGGATGATGATCTAACCTGGAAAATCAACACCACTGCACTGACCAAGAAGGACCAGCAGCAGCTCCACTTTCTGGTGGTCCTGAAAAACAACACCTTTGCCAAGCGGGGTTGGCTGTATTTATCCAAAGTGGAGAGTAAACAACATTGAGCATTTCAGGCTGCTAATGCTATGATAATATATGCTAATGAGATGCAGCCTCTTTCTCATTCCTCATTGGTTTAGCCTAATCATGTGATGGGGGGGGGGTGTCCCCATATCTAGCAGCTAACCTGCTTGTAAATATGCATTATATCTGGCTTATTGTAATAGGTTATATAAATAGATATGTGGTATAAACCCGTGCAGAGGGCAGTATGTACTTTCTCTAATGTGTTTACCATGGAAATATTTTGTGTCTGTTCTAGGATGTGGTTACCAAGAGGTTTTTGTAGAAAAGTTTCAATATCTTACAGCATGCTTAAAATAGTTCTGATTTAATGGGTATTGTTAACATTGAAAACATATTTTTGCTGGAAGGGACTTATGAGCTGAGGAAAGAGCTAAACATCGAGGAGCATGTGGATAGCAGTCTGTGGAAGGAATTTGTGGAATAATGCAGCGACTCCTCCCCAAATCATTACTGACCTCTGATTTCCACCTTCTACATTCAGACACACTGAGGTTATTTGGCCTTTAGTAACACTGAGCGGTTTGTGAAATGGGTGTTGTGGTCAGACCTGTGGACCGACAGTCAGAGTCTGCTGCAGCGCTGCGGTCAGTCGCTCCACCAGCCGGTCCTGAACACCGCTGCTGTCCTGAAAGTGAAGAAGATGAGCTGTGATGCATGCTGCTGTAACATCTGGCAGAGATCTTAATGGAGAAGCTGTTCCAGCTGAAGGAGAGTCATCAGAACCTAATTTAATTGACACACAGGTCCACAAATGATTGGACAGAGTTCACATTGCTGTATGTGTAACGTGCCTGCATGCATCACAACTGATTTAACATGAAACTATGAACATGCGACTGAAGTTCAGACTCTCAGCTTGGATTTGATGGTTTGAACAAACAACAAAACTGTGGAGAAATTATTTTTATGTAGAATAATGTGAATCTGGATGAGTTTGATTCTTGGGTCCTCACAGACTGTTTGGATGCAGCCACCCTAATGCCACCCACTGGTTCATGAAATCCCATTTTCACCGTTGGTATCTCGCCCTGATGAAAGAGGACTGGATCTGACTGAGAAACTGAGGACATTCATACAGTCTGTCAATCACTGGCAGTCCCCACCATAAATCCGCCCTTGCGTCCTGCTCCTCTGTGACTCTAATGGACCATCATCTCCAAAATGAACTTCATATTTTACTCAGTCAGACCTGAATCCAGCAACTGAGATCATAAACTCATCAGGAAAGAGTTCATTGAGCTCAGAGATCAGCTGTGCAGCTCATTGTCTCATAGTCTTATATACAGAGGGGTCGCCCCCTGCTGGACTTAAGAAAGAATGCAGGTTTATGGAACTGTTTCCATCATTATTTACAGTCTGTGGGTTTCAGATTAGCATCTCTGAACCCTTTTCTGACTTTAGGCACATTAAACTTACATTTATCTCTTTTTGAACACAGTCTGGCAGAGTCTTTGATTTAGCATTAAACATTATTTGAATTATTTAATAATAAACTATGTCTTTAAATGTCATTAGATTAGATTTTAGAAATAATGAATCTGTGTGCTCATAATAGCCTGCCTTATTGATCAGGCATATAATAAAACTATATCATTAACTAAAGTTTTGAAAGTGGACCCCCACAGTTCAGCACAATAAGTCATATATGGAAGTATCAGTGAATTATAAATATATTATATAAATAAGGCATTGTAAGTAAGCAATTCTTTAACTTTATACAAAATACCAAATGACTGAGATTTTTAACTTTAAGTAATTAATATGGTGCTTCCATGTTAGCCTGCTGTCAATCACCACACCTAAGAACTTTATATCAAAAACTCTTACAATTTCAGCACCACTGATTTTAAGTTTTATCTCTTTAAGTACCTCTTTGTTTTATTTCCAAAGACCATAAATGCAATCATAGATGCATGTTTAATTCTAGAAACTATTTGAACTGTGTGAAGTTTTTCTGTGTCCATGTTTAATAAGACCAAGCATAAATAAGTGCAGCTGCAGGTGAGGCTGCAGGTGAACAACAGCACAGGGTGACTCTGATCTGTGGCAACTTTTTACTGTCTGGATCAAATGATTACTTTATACAGTTATCATATAGGTCATTTGATCAATCTCACTCATCAAATCACCTTCATCAGGTGATTATGTGTTAATTTACTCCTGCTGACCTTTGACATACTCACATTACCACTTGTGGTTACCTGGCAGTGAGAGAGCGCACTCAGAGCCTGTTTGTAGAGATGAACTGCTTTGTGTTGCTTCCCCTGCCTCAGGTAACACTCTGCCAGGGCCTCGCACACCTGAACCTGTGCCAGGTAGTCCTCTATGTGCACACACACATACACATATGCACGCTCAGGTGAGATGCATAAGAGTCTCACTTGCCTGATATAAACACACAGGGTGAGAAGGTGCAGATGTTACCAGTGTCTCTGAATCCCTGCAGCGCGAGGATGAGGCTCTCTGCCGCCTCCTCTTCATCACCCAGCCGACTGCAGGCAAACGCCAGGTTACTGAAACACCGAGCCTGGTCGCCACGGCAACCTAGAGATCCTGCACAAAGGAAATTGTTAAGGTTAAATTGATTTTCCTCTCAGACTTCTGATTGATCAGTGTCAAAGGTCATGGATATGTTGAGTATTTGTAAATGAAGGTCAGAGGTTCTCTGTAGGTCACAAAGCTGCTGTTAAAAACACCTGCAGGCAGAATTTCATTGCTCTGCCATCTGCATGTAAAGCTGTGTTAAACCTGCATTCCCTCTAATGACCTGCAGGGGGAGACGCAATGACATCATCTACACACATTAGTTGCAGTCTTAGACGCCTCTCTGCAGCTTCTCTCCTCCTGTCATTCTCCCAAAACCCCATCCCCACGGAGACGGTGCCTGCTCCCAGACCACCAAAAACAAACAAATCAAAAAAAACCCCAAAAAACAGTAAAAAATGATTTAATCATAAAAATTCACATAGAAAGAACAATATACAATCCTTAACTTGCAATTAAGGATGCTATGCAGTTAAATTTGGATTATGGTGGCCTAGAGGAGAAGAAGGGGGTTCATCACTGAGAGGATGCTGGTTCAAATCCTTGGACTGGCATCACTGTGGGCCCCTGAGCAAGGCCCTCACACCCAGGTTGCTCCCCAGGTACTCCTCTAGATGCCCCCTGCAGCTGCATGTATATGTGTGTGACAAAAATAAATATATGTTGTTAAGACTGCTGGCTTACTTTGGGTTCCTAGGATACTCAAGAATGGGAGGCAGAGCCTTCAGCTTTCAGGCCCCTCTTCCATGGAACCAGCTCCCAGTTTGGATTCAGGAGACAGACAGCCTCTCTATTTTTAAGATTAGGCTTAAAGCTTTCCTTTTTGATCAAGGTTATAGTTAGGGCTGGATCAGGTGACCCTGAGCCTGGTTCTTCTGGAGGTTTTTTCGTGTTAAAAGGGAGTTTTTTCCTTCCCACTGTCACCAAGCGCTTGTTCATAGGGGGCTGTTTTGACTTTTGGGTTTTCTATATTTTATCGTAGGGTCTTCACCTTACAATATAAAGTGCCCCGAGGTGACTGTTTGTTGTGATTTGGCATTATATAAATAAAACAGAATCAAATTGAGTTGAGCGAGTGTTACACAGGTAACACGCATGTGTGCAGTTTTACCGTAAAGTCCAGCGGCCAGCCTGTGGTGGGCCACAGCAGGTCTGAAATGGCCCACAGAGTTCAATGCCGCTCCCAAGTTGTGCAACAGCTTTGGCCAGCAGTGGGGGCCACTGAGCTGCGGGGGCCAGAGCCTTCTGGAAACACTGCCTTGCCTCCTGGAAACACCTCAGCTGGCAGTAAGACACGCCCACCGACAGGTACAACTCACCTGAATGACAGACAAGTGGTTATAAATGAATAAATTATTAAATCCATCAGTTTTCATCAAAGATGATTACCCAGAGTTCTCGGGTCAGTAATGCTGTCCATCAAACTCAGACACTCTGACAGCACGCCGGTGATGTCATCCTGACTGCACTGATCTGACTGGATCATGTGACTTCCTGCTTCTTTCAGGGCAGTGGCTGCACAGTCCAACATGTTCACCACCCGGTAACTCTCTGCAGCCCGCTGAAAACCCTGAGCCGCCAGCATCCAGTCCTATGACACACAGAGACACCTGAATCACCTGACTCAGCTGTTCCCACTCAGATTCGGGTTCTGGTCCTGACCTGTGTCCTGCTGTAACAGCGACTCATCTCCATGCAGGCGTCCCCCTCACAGCCGCCATCTCCCTGTGACCTGTACAGTTGGGCAGCTCGCAGGAAATAGATGGCGGCCTCTCTGCTCTGCCCCAGAGCATTATGGGCCAGGGCCAGGTTGAACTGGAGGTCCGGGAGGCGGTCGGCCTTTGGACCTGGCTGAGCCCGCCGCAGGAAATCCAGACCTTTCTGAGGTCGCCCAGCCTCCACGTAGGCAGCCCCAAGATTAAAGGAGCAGGCCCGGAGGACCCGCAAGTCCTGCAGCTGAGAGAATGATGGGAAATGTAGTGCCAGGTGTATTTCTAACACTGCTGATACTACACCTGTACCTGTGACTGCCTCACCTGAGCTGCAGCCTTCAGGGCATCTCTGAAGCAGCTCAGCGCCTCCTGTGGACGTCCCTCATGCAGTGCTCTGTGCCCAGAGGATGTTAACTCCTCAATGTCTGCCATCTTCATCTGCTCCGCCTTCCCACGCTTCCAATTCACCTTCACTTCTTCTTTACCTGAAGGGGATGCACTGGACGCCATGATGGACCTGAAGGAGGAACACCCACCTGGATAGAGACATGCAGAGATAACTGACTGCTCACTGGGTTCTCTTCTAATGGAGAACCTGCAGTGCTCATGCTCACTGATCTTATCCATCAGATCATCTGAGAGGCTGCAGGTGTGTGAAGCAATCAATCCTCAAAACCAGGTTATCTGGCAGAGGCATTTTTGATCTCTGACGGGGGGTCCTGATCAATCACCCTGAGCTCAGAGCTTCCTGAGTTTATTTTGGTCTATAAAGGGTTAAACCAACAGCTAATAGGTGATATTATTATTGATCCTCTGCTGGTAACAAACACTCACAGCCTGCAGGTGAAGGTCCTCCCTACTACTCACCTGTCGGCGTGAAATCAACAGTTTGAAGCAGCTTTTAGCTTCTCTGCTAACCCTCTCTGAGTTCCTGCAGGTTGACTCGTTGCTATGGTAACGCGGAAGCGCTCAGTGAAAACGGGAGCAGCAGAAGAAGACTTTGCAGGTAAATTGTCTGCATTATTACGTCACACCAAGTGAGTTATATCCTGTAAATCTTTTTGGGAAAAAACTTTTTAATTTACTTTTTTGGGACCGTGAACTCCATAGACCATAATCCACCGCGACAAGGTCCTAGGTGACTAAAAGCTCGGCCAGTCAGAGATGGCGGAAGCTTTCAACCTTCAGGAAGGAAACAGTCGTTTCCTGTTTCCTGCTTTCCTCTCATGCTCTCAGGTGGAGTTTGGGCAGTACCCTGGCATCCTGTCATGGCATTTGGCTTTTTGCTACTTTCTGCCCCAGACTGCACACCTGCTTCCCAAATCCTCATCACTCCTCTGGAATAAAAGCCCACATTTTAATAGATTGTAGCTGTCTTTGTGGTCGTTATCAATTCCAAGTGATGGGCAAAGCGAGGCTTTGCAAAAGCGTTCTAAGCAATTGTGCCCGAAGTGTACCGAAGCTTCGAAACGATCTGAAACGCTACAGTGACACCTGCTGGACAATTTGGTTATCGCCACTTCTTGACAATGCTGTTCTATGAAACGAGAACAAACAAGCCCTGCACAGGTCCAAACGTAGCTACTGATTATACCTACCTATCGGTAATTTTTTTGGAGAGAGACAGCAAGCTGTGACTGTAGTGAACAGAGTGCGTCAACAAACACCGTTTTCTCTATGCGTGAGGCTGTTTCAGTTGTTGAGACATTCAGTGGAACACACAATAAACCAGTTTCCATCCATCCATCCATCCATCCAACCATCCAGCTATCCATTTTCTTATGGATGGATGGATGGAAATAAAGCTATATATATATATATATATATATATATATATATATATATATATATATATGCTGAGAAATGGCTGCTGTTTTTATTGTGATAACCACACCTGTCTTTGGTCTCAGTTTCACTTTTTTTACCACCCTTGGAAAAAAAAAGTTTGCTTGTGTCTGGTTGACTTTTAAGCATTCTGGGAGTTGGTGTCATCAGGTTTGTTCTACACACTGTGCAAAAAAGCTAGAAGCCGACGTAGCGTTTGGCTTTATTTTCTATTAATTCAAAAATAAATGTTTAAATTGAGGTCGTGTTTCTAAATGAGAACTAGTTCTCAAACATTTTTACCTGGTAAAATAAAGGTTTAAAAAATTTGAGAAAAAAACCCCACTAAATATTTTCCTTCTGTAAAAAAAAAGGACTGACATTTATTACTCTTTCACTGACTAATTCTGACTCGTTCCGACAGTGATTTTCACATCTTCACTCTGACCAATACGTTAAGCTTAGCACAGACGTCATCCTGAGCGAACTCTGAACCTGAAAGATTAAGAAGCTTTCCGTCACTTTTTGCGACCTATACTGCTGTGGCTGTCATATCTTGTGACTCAGGCACTTTAACTTAAATAAGGCGGGATGTTTGTTTGTTTATTAAATAAATAAACAAACAGTGTGGCATAGTGGGTACCATAAACAAAGAGGGGACGAGGAAGCAGGAGAGTGGAATGTGTGTTGAGAATGAGATAATAGTGTAGAAAATACTGGAAACAACCTCTACACAAAAGTGAAAGAGTTTACTGTTGCAGTTGTAGATTATTTGAATTCCTTATATATGGCTGTGTGACTATAATACAGCATAATTAGTAGATTTTCATTTTTGAAATATAAATCAACCCTCTGAACACTCCCCGTTTCTAGTAAAACATGCGGCTTTTGCCCAACAAAGTCAAAACCATTATTTCCTCATGTGCTGGATGGAGGAGGATGGGTCCAGTCTCTAAGCAGGTATTGTGTAATCACTCAGCGACTTTCTGAATGAGGGAGTGTCAGACAGGCGGTTCAGGTGTAGCGGGAGGGAAGGAGTCAGAGAGACATTCAAAGTTTGTTGGATAAAACCTGCCAGCGAGCAGGTTAGGGTCACAGAGTCTGTCGCCCCGGTTACTGACTCAGAGTTGGAGTTAGCGCTCTTTCTGGAACAGAAAACTCGAGTTTCCCTAATTTTAGGGTTATCAAACCCAGAGTTGTAGCTGAACCTGCTTCCTGGAATAGGCCCCTGGTCTCCAGTTTGGGATTATTTTCCTATGCTGAGGCACTTTACCATGAAGAACCCTGCAGTTGCAATTTGTATCCACCAGGTGGCTCTAACTGTTCACAGAATCAGAATCAGAAATACTTTATTGATGCCAGAGGGAAATTTTTGTTGTTACAGCTGCAACGGTTTCATTTAAATGAATAAAACCAAAACAAAATAAAATACACTAAATGTATAAAAATATAAAAACTAAAGAGATAATTTGGCTATATACACATATAATCTTGTGAGTGCAGTGGCTGTGACAGTAAATCTGGAGTATACTGAAGTATATACGTGTACAATGTATATGGACAGTTTTTATGTGCAATTGTATGCACACATACTAAATAAATACTGTATAAATGAATGACACTGGTAAACCACCGTGTCACCAATTAAGGGGGGAGGAGTTATAGAGTTTGATGGCCACAGGTAGGAATGACCTCCTGTGGTGCTCTGTTGTGCATTTTGGTGGGATAAGTCTTGCACTGAATGTGCTCCTGTGTCCCATCACTGTGTTGCAGAGTGGGTGGGAGCCATTGTCCACAATGGCCTGCAGCTTAGACAGCATCCTCCTCTTTGACACTGCCATCAGTGAGTCCAGCTCCACTCCCACCACATCACTGACTTTGTGGATCAGTTTGTTGAGTCGGTTGGCATCTGCCGCCCTCAGCCTGCTGCCCCAGCATGCAACAGCGTAGAGGATGGCACTCGCTACCACAGACTCATAAAAGATCCTGAGCATAGTTCACATGTCACAATCGCATCGATTTTGAACAAATTCATAACATAGGTTTTTTTTTATTCTATTGCATAGAGGCTGATTAAAGAGGCACGATCTCAGTCTCTCTCATCATACCTGAGCCACAGGTAACATTGATGTAAAACCAGTGTGGTGCCAAAAAGTGATTTCTGATGTTTCTATGTGTTTTTATATGTAATTCTTTGACATCTTCTTTCTTCTTTTTTAAAATGTTTCTTGGAAAAATAGTGTTGTGTACACCTATATTATTGCATGTATAAATTACATATATACATGTTTCATAAGTGTAAGATGTAGGCAAATAAAAATGGTTTGAGCCTTTTATCAAGCATAATGACCATGTCATTCCAGGGCTGTACGCTCACTTTATCAGGTGGCTGCACTGATACTAGCAAGCTAAATGTTTCAGTAGCACAAAAATAATTTAGTAGCACACACAAGTGCAAAGTTTGATATGTTTTATTGGTCGAAAACATTTTATACTGGTCAAAAATGCATTTATGTAGGTTGACTGGCAATAGAACTGGTTCTTTAATTAAACAACGTTCTGACATTAAAGAACCCTCACAGATGATGTAATGAACAAATTATTCACTTTTTAAATTCAACCTTGAGTAAAAAAAAAGCAGCTAACAAAATATGTCTATTCAGGTTGAAACTCTGTTTGGCCAACAAAAACATAATCTAATAAATAAAAAATATCAATAAAAATAATGATAACCAACAGAAATAAATAAAAGTGATACCTCTCACATTTAATAGACAAACTCTGTGTCTCACTGACAACACAGTGTGCTGTTGCACTTTACAGCCCTGTATTTAATTATTGGCCAAACAAGTGCTCACAAAAGGTTAAAAAAACATTTGCCTAGGCAAAAGAGCCAAAATGTTTTTTCCGGCCTTCATTTGCAGCCACAAACTCCTTACAATGTTGCGCCTTCAAAATAAAAGCACGCGATTAAAAGTGCGAGGTTAAAGATTTCAAAATCAAATATTTTTCTCCTCCGCGGTGTAATTTTTGGGTGGGACAAATGCGGCTGTCTCCAATAATGTCGTTTCCCCCCCCGGTTCCTACGCCTATGCTTATTTATACTATTGTAAATAGACGATGGACAACAGGTTTTATTAAGGGCTTATGTATAAAATGATGAAATTACTTGTTTTGCAAGTATCTTTGCGTTATCTCTACATTATAATCATTACTGTACTTTCCGGGCCACTTAAAACATATTTATGGAAATGTAATGTTATATTTGTTGTGATTTCTGCTGCCCTCTTTAGCCAGATCTGTGTGGGGAAAAAAAACATTTTAAATGTCACCGACACTTTTTTTTTCTGAAATGAAATTACTTTTTGGCACATCACCGGTAACATCTGTTTTTTCCCGTTAGTCAGGCGGGCTGACTGGTGGGAGGAGACGGAGAGACAAACGCGGAAGTTTTTTCCACCTTCAGCATTAAGAAAAAGGTTTCATAAAGCAGCGGGTGAGCAGCGGCTCACACGAAGCTCCTTCACAAACACTGAAGGATGATTTTCCAGGATTTTTTCCAGGAATTATTCCAGGCGTGCAGATTTGAGCTGAATTATTGAAGGTAAGCGCGGCATTAAGTTCTGTTCCTTTAAGTTCACCGTCGTGGTTCCGCCTCGATCCTTGTTGGACTCCTTTTCCTGCATGTGCAGCGGGGAATAAGATATAATAATAAGTGATAATAGATACCGTATCTGTTGCTGGTTCTAAGCAGAGGTGCAGAGCTCTGTAATAAAGAACCGCAGACCACGATCACGGTAGAGTTATTGACCGTGTATTATTTGAAGAAATTAAGAGAAACAAAGCTCCCGTTACATTTAAGATGTGTTCCTTTACTTTTCGTGTGAATTTTGCTGGTAATCCACGTCTTCATTCATGATTTACTTCGATTAGAAAGATTCAAACCTACAGCGTGACCTGCACAACTGTCCAGATGAGTTCCACTTGATGTGTGTCTAGTATCCTGCAAAAAAATAATAAAAAAAAATTGGAAGAAACAAAATCAGAGTATGATTTATTGGACTGTACAAATGTAAATATAACCCTTGTTTCAGGGTGTGGTAGCTTGTCTGGTCCCTCTGTGTGGGCGGTGGGTGTATGGATGGGCTGCAGTTTCTCTTAAAAGATCTTCTATAATAAACACCAACACAGTGGCCGCTTTTTCCACCGACGGGGTTCCGGCGCCGGTGCCACTATTCGAATTGTTCAACTCGGCCCGCAAGCTACCTGGTCTCGAACCAAGAACACGTGACAAAATCGGCAGAAGGGAGAGACTGCCATCTCAGCATAAAGTTTTCTACCGCTATTTCAGTGCATGGTGTGTATTACATGAAAAAAGTTATGTGATTGGGCCCTAAGGCTGAACTTACTGCAGCGTGAACTCAACATTTACTCTGCGCCCCCCAGCATGTTTCACCAAAAACAGTCTCACCTGAGTGCTACTAGAGGTAGGGGAAAAAATACCTCTTCATTCAAATTTATATATATATATATATATATATATATATATATATATATATATATATATATATATATATATATATATATAAAAATTTGAATGAATTTATATATATATATATATATATATATAGCACCTAATTAGAACAGTTGCCTCAAGGTATTTCATTTTCAGAAACAAATATCTGGGAATTATCAAGATAACCATGTAAGTTTAAGACATCCTGAAATAAAATTAAGCTTTAAAATGCAAATGTCCATATATATTAAATATATAATTAAATAAAAAGTTTGAAAATGCATCAGATCTCAATAGGTGAAAAAATATCAATACTGGTCAGGGTAATGTATTAGGATTCAATTCAATTTTGATTTATGTATATAGCACCAAATAACAACACCAGTTGCCTCAAACCCAACAGTCAAAACGACCCCCTATGAGGAAGGACTTGGCAACAGTGGGAAGGAAAAACTCCCTTTTAACAGGAAGAAACCTCCAGCAGAACCAGGCTCAGGGAGGGGCAATCATCTGCTGTGACCGGTTGGGACTGAGGGGAGGGAGACAGGACAAAAGAAATGAATTTATAAAATGAGGGGGTGATGCGAGTGATGGGACCACAGGAGTTGGCTTTAGGCCTGCCTGTCTGTCACTAGGGGCAACAGGCGAAGTTCCTTTGTAAGCTTTCAGACTGTTATGGTGTAAAATTATAAAGTCGCTGCAAAGCGATCAGAGGAGCGAATTCATTTGCAGACGCTTATGTTTCTACAAGCACTGAAATCCCAGTTAGATGTTAGTTTGTTATTTTTGTGCATAACATGAAGCTTTTACGGTCGTTCACTCGTCAGCAGGCTGTAAGGACGGAGACAGCGATGATGTCACTGATTTATAATGAGTGCAGCTGCAGCTATCAGACCGTTAGTTGGTCAACTAAGAGTTTGTTTTTAAACTCAGTTTGTTGAACCTGCTCCACACTAACACGTGCGATCCTCCATCCATTGGATTAAAATGGAGGATCCGCTCTTATTCACCCATTGCCATGGGGAATCCTGGTATCAGAGCTCCATTGATGACGGCTTTCTTTCGTGCTAACTCAGGGTGGATTTAACTGACTGTGATCAGCTGTTCTGGAATGGAAAACTCAGAGTCGCTGATCTCAGAGTCATCCATTGTGCAGGGTCATCCAGGAGAACAAGGTCACCTGGGGGATGAGGATGGAATGCAACTTTCTTGTTATACTGCATCTTTTGATGTTTGGTAACAGGAGAGTTGTGGACTGTATCCTTGAAAGCATGTGGTTGGCATAAGCTGCTGGTGCACCTGGTGTGAAGGAGATCACTGTTGGACTACAGTTTAGCATAACATCAAGAGATAAGTTAGGTTCTTGTCCATGTACAAAGAAGGAAGGAGAAAATCCGGTGCTGAGATGTTTTCCATGCAATCCATGGGTTTCAGTCTTGGGACACCTGAACATGACATCTGCATTGGCACGTTGTTTACCTTTTCAGTGCAGAATGTTGTAGTGACACACATCCAGCTCCAGTATCCTTCGACTGCAAGTTGAAAGTTACTTGTGTTCATTCAAGCTGGCATTTTCTAGCCTTCAACTTGAGGCTGAGGGAAACTGGCTGAACACTTCTCCAATACTCTGTAGGTAGTCTGCAAAAAAGCGGCTGAACACAAGGACATCATCCAAGTAAATCAAGCATTCCTTCCAGTGTAGGCACCAGCTTCAGCAGTCTTTGAAAGATTGGTGGGGCACTGGTCAAACCCATAGGCATAACTTTAAACTGGTAGAGAGCACTGTCAGTGTTAAACACCCTGTGGGTCAAGCTCTACCCACCATTACCTGCTTGGATAAATCCATTGTCCTGAACCAATAGGCACCTGATAGGCTGCCAAGAGCATCTGCTGGGCATGGCAGGGATACGGGTCTTTAATGGTGGCAGCATTTAGCTTCCTGTAATCAATACAGAATCTGTAGCTGCCATCTTTTTTGCCTCACAAGAATGACAGGGGAAGATCAGTGGTTACAATGTTCCTCAATGATATCACGCGAAAGGAGCTACTGAACTTGCTTGTCTCTGATCTGATGTCAGATGATGTCCTGTAGGCCATAAGCACAAAAACTTTGTTACTGTGCTTAAGTAGGATTTTCAGTTGTCTGTACTTCACTTGTGTATTTATTTTTCAACTATTTACTTTTACTCCCTACATTTTTACACATATATCTGTACTTTCTACTCCTGATACTTTTAAACAAGCTCATTACTTTAGGTTTAACATCTGAGCGAAGTTTTTATTTCCCATAACGGTGCCTTCAAACATCAAAGCAATCTGAGCCTAAATGGAGAAACAAAAACACATAAAAGCCAATCTTACTGGAATGGGATGCTGTATACCAGACAGGATGAGGACCCCAATGCAGGACTCAAGACTCAGGAGTAAACTCAAAAACCCAGCTTTATTGCTCCATTGCTGGAAAACACAAGGAAACTGAACTGGGCCAGGCCAGCAGCAAAAACTCAGTCATGGATGGAAAGACACTCAGCAGGGAGCACTGACGACCAGGACAATGACAAAGATGACAAGACAACAAGCAGGGGAAAACTCGGGACTTAAATACATGATGAGGGAAGTAGACACACAGGAAACACAGGTGAACAACATAATAGTAATGACACAAAGACACAAATGAAGACACAAAGGAAAACACAGTTCAAAACTGTCAAATACAAATAGGAACACTGGGTCAAAGGACCCAGGACCATGACACATACAAGGACATGAAAGAGGCAAAACTTTAATTTATGGCACTGTACTCAGGGGTTAAAGTGGACTGGAATGATCCAGAATGCTGTTTTTGGATGCGGGAAAAACGCTGCATAAACTGCTCAGTGTTCCAGTTATCAGCAAAAAGTGCAGCTGCAAACACAGCGGTGGAGATCTGCACTGATTTCCATCCCTGAAGCTGCGGGGACAAAGGTGCTGCCATTTGTGAACTTTTACTGTAATAAACCCTATATTGAAGGGCAATTTCTCAGTTTTCAGAAACTGTTTGAATATTTCTCATAGGACAGACGGTCGCGGAATTACGGTAATTCAAAATTCCTTTGCTCGGCTGGCTAAGCAGTGATACACTCACCGCTCTTCACACCAGGTAAGGGCAGGTAACGGGTGACTCAGCGATGATCACTGGCACTGTCTGTGTTACGGTGTTAATGACGCATTGTGCCTTCAGGACTTTGGTGCGCAAATGCACTGTAAGCTCACCTGTGCAGGTCTCCCTCTGCATCTTCTTCCATAACTGTCCCACCAATCAGCTCTTTTTTCCTGCACATCACAGATGGGGAAACGAGACACGCGGTTTTCCTCTGATGTCAGCGATCAGGTCCTCTGCCTCCCATTTTTTGGCCATTTTTGGAGGTCAGTCTAGCTTATATGTCACTGTAAAAAGTGCTGTCTGCTGATCACTGAATCATGGGCAACACAAAAGGGTTAGTGCACAGGTCTTGGCCTGCAGCAGCTGTTGCGGTGCATTGTGGGATTTGAAGTATAAGTGGTAGGAGCGCTGTTTACTATTGGCCATTAATAATAGCTATATGAAATCATCTCGTAGGCCGTATGAAATTACATCAAATCTGGCCCGCGGGCCTTTAGTCTGACACATATGGGTTAGGTTAATTGGTGATTCTAAATTGCCCATAGGTGTGAATATCTGTCTCTCTCTCTGTGTTAGCCCTGCAGAGGGTGGTGACCTGTCCAGGGTGTACCCTGCCTCTCGTGCTATGGCAGTTGGGATAGGCTCCAGCCCCTGCCTGTGACCCTGAAAAGGATAAGTAGAAGAAAATGGATGGATTTTTAAAGTCAGATATTGATTGTATGATGTGAAGTTATGTTTTTTCATATATTTAAACGTCCTGAAAAAACAAACTGAACTTTGTATTATTCAGAGGTTGAATGAAAATACTGCAGTTTAGTGCTGGATAAACAGGTCAGTTTGCTGTACTGTGGTGAATTTACAGTGAAGCTCTGTGTTGGACTGGTGCAGTGCAGCTGTAGTGTTCATGGTCAGAGTTACAGGTTAACAGATGAGTTTGAACTTAAGCTGATGAAACTTAGATTCATTCACTGAATTCCACTTTTATACCAACTGTATACTGTCAGTATAAAGACAGTATAAACAGTCAGTGTAGGGGATGGAAATCAGCTAAGATAGCTCATGAAATACTGCCTTGTTGAATTCAGTTGTATAAATCCACAAAGAGCAGTAAATCTCAGAGCAGAAGCAGGTGATCACAGCCTGCACAAAAAGAAAATTTACTGGAGTTTACAATAGAAGGTTGTGTTTTGCCTCACGCTGAGCCACTACAACCTTAAACCTTAAAATCTTATAGTCCCCCCCACCTGCTGAATCCCACTGTAACCCCTGATTATACACTGCTAAAAAAGAATAAAGGGATTAGAAATAACGAGTATAATTAGAAAAAAAGTGCAAGCGCCATCTCATGAGGAGGTAAAATAGACCGAGTGAAAGGAAGTCTGACCTTCAAGAGGAAGTAAGGAAGTGAAGAAAGTGAATGAGACAGGAATCTTTACAACTCTTATCACAAATGCTATAAGACATAGGCTCAGTAAATCACCTGGTTTGTTTAGAGCCCTTGTAAATTCACCTTGCATTTGTTTTATTATTTTTTCCCTTTAAAGTATTTGAATCTTCTTAAAGTTGATTCTGCTTGGATGTGTGATGAGATTTGAATTCTCAGATTTCATTTGAAATGTCTTTTCTCCTCAGAGGAACTCTCTGTGGATGAACACGAAGCTGGACCATTGAAGAGAGTGAGTGACTTTACACAACTCAGCTTCATTCAGGTTGCAAATCCTCCTCATCTTGAACATGATGAAACAGACAAGCCATCTTTAAATTGGATGGTTCTCACAGTGTTAATGTGGAGCTCTGCAGCAATAATGTTATCCACCATAGATGATAGCATTAGTGATAAGATAGATCTTGGTGGTTTAGATAAATACTCTGCTCAAAAAAATAAAGTGAACACTTAAACAACACAATATAACTCCAAGTAAATCAAACTTCTGTGAAATCAAACTGTCCACTTAGGAAGCAACACTGATTGACAATCAGTTTCACATGCTGTTGTGCAAATGGAATAGACAACAGGTGGAAATTATTGGCAATTAGCAAGACACACTCAATAAAGGAGTGGTTCTGCAGGTGGGGACCACAGACCACTTCTCAGTACCTATGCTTTCTGGCTGATGTTTTGGTCACTTTTGAATGTTGGTGGTGCTTTCACACTCGTGGTAGCATGAGACGGACTCTACAACCCACACAAGTGGCTCAGGCAGTGCAGCTCATCCAGGATGGCACATCAATGCGAACTGTGGCAAGAAGGTTTGCTGTGTCTGTCAGCGTAGTGTCCAGAGGCTGGAGGTGCTACCAGGAGACAGGCCAGTACACCAGGAGACGTGGAGAAGGCCGTAGGAGGGCAACAACCCAGCAGCAGGACCGCTACCTCCGCCTTTGTGCAAGGAGGAACAGGAGGAGCACTGCCAGAGCCCTGCAAAATGACCTCCAGCAGGCCACAAATGTGCATGTGTCTGCACAAACAGTTAGAAACCGACTCCATGAGGATGGTATGAGGGCCCGATGTCCACAGATGGGGGTTGTGCTCACAGCCCAACACCATGCAGGATGCTTGGTATTTGCCAGAGAACACCAGGATTGGCAAATTCTCCACTGGCGCCCTGTGCTCTTCACAGATGAAAGCAGGTTCACACTGAGCACATGTGACAGACGTGACAGAGTCTGGAGACGCCGTGGAGAGCGATCTGCTGCCTGCAACATCCTTCAGCATGACCGGTTTGGCAGTGGGTCAGTAATGGTTTGGGGTGGCATTTCTTTGGAGGGCCCCACAACCCTCCATGTGCTCGCCAGAGGTGGCATGACTGCCATTAGATACCGAGATGAGATCCTCAGACCCCTTGTGAGACCATATGCTGGTGTGGTTGGCCCTGGGTTCCTCCTAATGCAGGACAATGCTAGACCTCATGTGGCTGGAGTGTGTCAGCAGTTCCTGCAAGATGAAGGCATTGAAGCTATGGACTGGCCCGCCCGTTCCCCAGACCTGAATCCGATTGAGCACATCTGGGACATCATGCTCTCGCTCCATCCACCAACGTCACATTGCACCACAGACTGTCCAGGAGTTGGCGGATGCTTTAGTCCAGGTCTGGGAGGAGATCCCTCAGGAGACCATCTGCCACCTCATCAGGAGCATGCCCAGGAGTTGTAGGGAGGTCATACAGACACGTGGAGGCCACACACAATACTGAGCCTCATTTTGACTTGTTTTAAGGACATTACATCAAAGTTGGATCAGCCTGTAGTGTGTTTTTAACCTTTAATTTTGTGTGTGACTCCAAATCCAGGCCTCCATTGATTAATAAATTTGATTTCCATTGATGATTTTTGTGTGATTTTGTTGTCAGCACATTCAACTTTGTACAGAACAAAGTATTCAATGAGAATATTTCATTCATTCAGATCCAGGATGTGTTATTTGAGTGTTCCATATTTTTTTTTAGCAGTGTACTTGCACTGTGTGGGTAAATCCCTCATTGCCTATTCTGTTGCTGATTAGAAGTGTGCCTAGATCATCTAAATAGTCACGTCACTGAACTAGGGAAAAGATCAGAGCGTTGTATTGTAGCAATGAATATTTTAATGGATTTCTGATCGGAATGGCACAGTGAAATATCAGTGTAATTATCCTTTATTTTCTGTAGAATACTACAACGGTTTGAGATGAAACTTTGCAGACATGCAGAGTGGGTTAGCCAGAATAACAGTGTGCTCATAATTTTGTGTCAGCTGTCAAGGTTGATATTTTTATGACTATGCGATATATCATATTTGTACAGTAATTGTACAGTCCAATAATTCATGCTTGATGTTTTGTATTGTTTTTCTTTCCAAATATTTGGCGTGGATACTGGACACATAGAAGCTATGATCCTGCCATGTATGCCGCAGTCTGATGCCATCAGTCTGCGGCACAGACAGAACACCAGCAGAATGAATTAACTGATCAGCTCTGTGATTGGCTGGACACTTAACGGTAACATTGTGTCCTGCATGTGTGATGAGATTTATTCATTTTGCAGGTGGTAACAATGACGACTAAGAAGCTGCTCACTGAAACACTGAACCAGCTGAGTCCAGAGGACTTTGCTGAGTTCAAGTCAGTCATTAAAGTGGAGAAAAAGTTCCCACTCATCTCAAAGAGGAAACTGAAAGCAGGAAACACGCAGGATGTAGTGGAGCTGATGGAGAAGACGTACGGGCGAGGGTGTGTGGAGGAGACCAGAAAGGCTTTAATGAAGATGAGGAGAACTGATCTGGTGCAGAGATTATCAGGTATGACCTCAGGAACCAAACGTAAGACAACAAAGAAAGAAATGTGTGAAAATACTGCACAGATATAAGAAAACAGGAAGGACATCAGCTGAGTTCCACTATTTTAAACAGATCTGACCAAATCCATCCAAATCCATTCATCATTGTTGGAAAGTCTTTAAGCAGCTCTACAGATTATAATTATGTCACTGTTAACCCTCATCCTCCTGACTGGAGTCCCTGCAGTCCTCAGAGGTATATTTTTGTCATATCTTACTGGGGTTTTTCTGCCATTCCATTTTTGATGACTTTGTCAGTTTGATGATGCCACATCATTGTTTTTCTATTTCTGCTTTGATTGGTGCTTTTTAAAGTAAAGTAAAGTAAAGTTAATATTTTCCATTGGTCCTAAATTATTGTACCACACAGCATCCAGGGTGTTAGTTGCACTTTCTAAACAAGAAAGAGTCAGATGCCATCACTGTCTTAATCATCTGGACAGAAAACTTCAGAGACTTGAAGTTATGAGAACGTTGGAGATGTAGTCTGATCTACTGTAGCTGAGAGAGCTAGAGTATGTCCTAAACGTGCCACACATGAACAGGACAGCTGATCCTGCTACATTACAAGCCCCAGTCTGAGCAGCAGTGACCCTCCTGGGAGGGAGGAGAAAACTATGGTGATCTGATTCTGTGACTTCATCAGGTCATGATCTCCAGCTCACATTGGGGCAATTTGCATCTGAGTGTGACGCAGATGGAATGAGAATTAGCACCTCCAAGTCTGAGGCCGTGCTTCTCAGCTGGAAAATGGGTGGAGTACTCACTTCGGGTCAGGGACGAGGGTCAGGTGGAGGAGTTTCAGTATCTCAGGGTCATATTATTAACAAGTAAGGGGAGAAAGGAGGTGGAGATTGGTGCTGCATCTGCAGTAACATTGATGCTGCACTGGTCTGCTGTGGTGAAGACAGAGCTGGCCCCGAAGCTGTCGCTTTATAGGTCGACTTGTTTCTACCTTCACCTACGGTCAAGAGCTCTGAGGAGTGACTGATAGAATGAGATTGTGGATATGAGCAGAAATGAGCCTCCTCTGAAGTGTGTCTGGGCCCTCCCTTACAGATAGAGTAGGGTCTCAGTCATTTATGTGGGACTCAGAGCTGCTATACCCCCACATTGAAAGTGAAGGTGGTATGGGCATCTGACCAGGATACCTCCTGGGCTCCTCCTAGTTGAGGTGTTTTGAGATGTCCTACCAGGAGGAGGCCCCAGGAGCATACCCAGGAGATGCTGCAAAGATTGTGTCTCTGGACTTGCTGGTTGTGTATATTACTATTTTATATTCTTTAGATGACATTAATTACATATCTGATATAATGCTTTAATTAAAATGATCATTGTTCTATTATGATTGTTTCTGCCAGTAAATTGGGGTCCTCAGGAATTCCAGTTGGTGGTCCATGTATGTTAAATGTGTGGGTAGGATGAGGGTTGATGAGGTTTAAGTGTCACTGTGAGGTGAAATCTTTTGTGTTATAAATGTTCATAAAGCCTGACCATAAAGCAGTTTCTAATCTGACTTTTCCTGTTTCTGTTTTCCTCAGACAAACAGTTTCCTGCACTGAGTCAGAGAGTGAGTAATGTCACATCAGTCGACTTCACACAGTTCAGCTTTGATTCAGTAGATGAAGACTGGAAACCATCTTCATCCTAAATATAAATTATATCAAATTCATGCTGGAGCTGTGTCATGTACACATGGAGTCTTATGATATGTTTGTTGTGATATTCACACAGGATTTCAGCTGTTTTGGGCTTAGTCAGCCTCATATTCATATAAAAAAATCCCTCAGAGTTTGGATGTGTTTGGTTAGCTTTCTGGGATTTGATTTCATCAGGTTTGTTCTACATGCAGCTAGAAGCTGCTGTGGTGATGTGAGGTGGCTTAAGGTGCCACCTGCTTCAGACAATGGGCCCATCCTGATGGCCGTGAGGAGTGCGCTGTAAACCCAGATTTTGATTCCACTTAAAAATATTGAGTTCATATTACTTAAAATTGCCTAATATGTGAACATTACTTGTTAATTCTGAGTGAGCTGAGCTGTTTCATGTCCTTTTTTATTGTAATTGTGTTTTTACGTCCAATCAACAGCTCCTACTGAAATCAACTGAGTTTATATTACTTAAACAGCTGTCATTTCGCTACATTGATTATTAATTCTGAGTAGACTGTACTTTTTAATGGTCTATCTTATTGCAATTATGTGTTTGAATTCAAGCAACTTAATATCAGGTTTTGCACCTGCTAAAAATCTAGTTTATACCGTTTTTAACAGACTGGATTGATGAGCTGTCACGGCTGCTGCAGGCAAGGCAGGGAGGACCTCAAAGCAGGACAGAGGGCGAGAGCTGAATTTGTACTTAACCTTTATTTACAACTTAGACAGGGCTGGTTCCAGACCAGCCCTGTCTATGGTTGAAAACCCAAAAAACTCGAAAACTGGAAACTTGAAACTCAAAATCGAAAAACAAAACATAGAGCACACAGCAGACACATCCATCTGGACGTATACAAGGACTAAGGACCCGACAAAGGGTAAGGACAAGAGCAGACAATAAAGACACAAGGGCTAATGAGGGGACTAACAACAGGTGGGATAACAGCTGACCATAATTACACCTAGGGGACAAGGGGACTGAACACAATACACAAGGAGCACGAGACTATCAAAATAAAACAGGAAGTGACCAACATAACACATGCAGACCTAACACAGAAAACTTGACAATCGTTACACAAAGAAACAACAGGAAGGGAAACTAAACAATACACCCAAACAACAAACTGAGAAAACTAAACTATAAGAAACACTAAGAACACAACCCGAAAAATACAACAAAACAGAGCTACACAAAAAGAAACTCAAAACACTGGGCCATCGGCCCAGGACCACGACATGAGCAGCAGCACGGTGGTGTGGTGGTTAGCAGTGCTGCCTCACAGCTAGAACGACATCTAGAAGGTCTGGGTTCAGTTCCACCTTGGCCCAGGCCTCTCCCTGTGTGGAGTTTGAAAGAGTATATATTTGATCTTTTTGTTTGTCTTTGTTCACCCTCTGGTTCTCTACTTGTACCATTTTTTTTATTGTTCCATGGACTAATGTTATTTGTAAATGTTAATGTACCAGTGTTCAGCAGAGTTTTATCATGTTTGTTTATTTACCAAATTTAAACAGACACAGTTCAACATTGTAAAAAATATTTTTGCTACGGTCAGCACGGTGATGCGGTGGTTAGCACTGCTGCCTCACAGCTAGAATAACTTCTGGAAGGTCTGGGTTTGATTGGCCCGGGCCTCTTGCTGTGTGGAGTTTGCATGTTCTCCCTGTGTCTGTGTGGCTTTTCTCCCACAATCTGAAGACATGCAGTTACTGGGGTTAATTGGTCACTCTAAATTGCCCATAGGTGTGAATGGTTGTCTTTCTCTCTCTGTATTAGCCCTGCAACAGGCTGGCAACCTGTACGGGGTGTACCCTGCCTCTCGCCTTATGTCAGCTGGGATAGGCTCCAGCCCCCGGCAACCCTGAAAAGGATAGGGGAAGAGGATGATTGATTAAAAGACATATTTTGATTTTTACGAACTATAAAAGATAAGTTTGGTCAATTAGAACATACAGTTTAGTTCAGTTGGTAATGGAGAAGTGCTTACTTTACAAGCTGAGTTAAATAAATGGGTATGATTGCTTAAACTAAGTATCTTCAGTTACTGAAACTCTGTTATTAGTACATTCAACTTAAATCTTTCATTCCATTACAAAAGGGCCTCAAGTACATTGAACAAAATCCACTGCACTTATTCAACTAATGCTTCATTACTTAAAAAATTTAAGGCAACGAGTTACCTTGTTTTGTTTTTTTAATGTAGATTCAACTTATCCGGGTTTACAGTGTGTTTTCTTGGGTTTTATTTTCAATTAATTCACAAAAAATATTTAAATAAATTTTTTTTTCTTCTAAAAACAAAACAAAACCCTAAAAACTAAAAGGCAACATTTATTTGAATTCTGACCAATCGCAAAAGTCTGTTTCACACTGGTCAAACTTTTTAAATCTGATTAAATGCATAACAGTTCAGAGGCTGCCCAGCAGAGGCTGAAGAAACTTTGTTGAACTTTGTGCAGCGCTCACTGCTGTGAATGTGGTGTTGTGATGTTTGCCACAGTCTGTGTCCGGGGTTTTAGATCCACTGAACCTGCAGCCTTTCTCCTGCCGTCCATCACATATTTACACCAGAATGTTTCATGAGAATTGTTAAGAAATGGGTCACTGCAGTTAATGTTTGTTTTTGTCTTCCATTTTTCTCCTTCCGTTTCTGGGACACAGTATACAGGTAACAGGTTAGAGTGACGCCACTTTGTGCAGTAAATAACATTTTCTGTTGAAAGTAGAAAAAACAGAATAGAAGAGAGTTAGAGCTGAAGATTTCAGCTTGTTTCCTTCTTGAGAGCACAAACGGTTTCTATTGAGATCATTAATTGAATTTACAGCGCAGTGTGCCGCTCTCTCTCTCTGTGGATAGAAGGAAATGGACCTCACCCAGCAGCATCTTTCTTTCTTTCTCTCTCATTTTGAATAAGCCGATAATTATTTAATTACACTTTATATTTCGGGAATCCCGGTGCCTCACCTGCCTAGAAACAGCAGGTAAGGCACCTGTCCAAACTGAGGTGAAGCACTAAGACCTCAATGAGCCACGGTCACGCAGGTGTTTCCAAACAGCTGCGCAGTGTTAAAACGTCAGTATCCAGCGTCTCTGTTTCTGAGCAGTAAAGATGTGAGCAGTTAAACCTCCCTCTGTTTGTAACATCAGGCCTTCCAAGAGACGCCCTTTATGTCTGAGTTTGGTTCAAAGGTGAAAGGTCTTGACGACCTTTCACCTTTGACTACAAAGACTTGAACTCAACCTAATTTCAGCTTTGGATTTATGTTTAACAAACTGAACAATTTTGTGTTATTTAAAGATCAAACAGACCTTTGAATTGTACACAGCTGTCATTTGACCTCTGATTTTACCAGGTAGAAACGATGGAGTCTCTTATTGAGCTGCTTTTGGAAACACTGGCTGATCTGAGGGGCAGGGAGTCCGAGGACCTCCTCAGTCAGTTAGTTCCCCCATGGAGGCTATCAGAGGAGTCAGACCTGCAGGACACAGTGTTTCTCGTGGTGCAGACTTTCGGCCAACAGTCAGTGACGATTATCATGGAGGTGTTAAAGGATATTGGGAGGAGTGATCTGGCGCAGAGGCTGTCAGACTGCAGCTCAGAACCTAAAAGTAAGATAATACAGACACAACATGTTAAAATCATTAAAGTGCTTCAGTTCATTTTATAAACAGATTTACAGTGAGGAAAAAGCATATATTGTAAATAAAGCTCTATCAGCTGTTGTCAGTCACTTATTTATATATTTTATTGTCTTTTTCAGAAAAACATCTGGATGAACATCTGTGTGCGCTGATCCACAAAGTGAGTATTGTCTCATGTGTGTGACTCTGCAGAGCTCAGCTTTTATTCAATAAGCTGCAGGATGAAAATCATAATTTCATTATTTAGATTGGACTGAGTTTAGAGTGAAAAAGTGTGTTTTTCAAAATAAAAGACTGATGAGGTAGATCTTCAGGTGATCTTCAGAGGATTGAGGGATCCTTTATTGTCACATTTACAGTCATGACAGTTCAAAGAATATTAAAGAAGAATAAATATAAATATAAAAAAGCAATAAATACATCGATGAAACAAAAATATAAAATAGACACTTTAAGATGTGGAACAAAGCTGTAGTGACACGTGGTGCCACAGCAGTGACTTGTGTGACTGACAGCAGCTACAGCAGCATGAGTGTGAGCAAGGCCTGATGGAGGAAGAGCAGTACAGCTACACAGCCCCACCAGAGTTCAGCAGTCTTACAGCTTCAGGGAAGAAGCTGCTCCTCAGTCTGCTGGTCCTGCTCTTGATGCTCCTCAGCCTCCTGCCTGAGAGGAAAAGTGTGTGTGCTGGGTGTGTGTGGTCCTTCATGATGCAGGTGGCCCTTTTCCTGCATGTGGAGGTCTAAATGTCTGTGGTGTCTATTCAGTGTCTAAAACAGCTGCAGAAACATAAATCTTTAATTATCTCAGTGAAACAACAAATTTTCTTTGTTTGCTTTGAAATTTCCAGGTTGCAACAATGGCAGCTGTTAAAGAGCTGCTTTTGGAAACACTGCAGGATTTGAGTCAAAAGGATCTCAGGGAATTCAGGTGGTTTCTGAAGTTCAGGTGCTTCAAGATGGACCTGCCACAAATACAGATATATATAAACATAGCAGATAAACTAGTGGATCAGATGATGGATAAACTTGGTCAGCGGTCTGTGGCGGTGACCAGGGAGGCTTTCAGGGACATGAAGAGACCTGATCTGGTGCAGAGGCTGTCAGAGAGCAGCTCAGGACTCAAAGGTAAGATAAAGTAATCTGTCAGAGTGGTCTGTAATAAAGTAAATGAATATGGTGTGATTATTCTTAACTGTGTGTAGAAGAATTTAAAGCATAATATTTCAGCTGACACTGAAAGAAGAATCCAAAGAGCTGAATCAGTATCTGTGAGAGAAACTCACAACAAGAACTGAATAATATCAAATTTATGATCATCTTCAGATGAAGGAATGTGTTTCCTCTCAGTGTTTTTGGACAGAAGTGGATAAATGAACACGTTCAGGTTCACAAACACAATCAAATGACAAAGATTTGAAATCCAAAATATTCAGGTTATTGAATCAGAGACTTTGTTGTGTAAATGTTGCTTTATGCTTCATTGAATTCTTGCATTTTGAGCTCATTACTCTCAGTCTTGTATTGTAAATGGTTCTTTATGTGCAGCTTTGATTGGACTTAAACTCCACTGTGGAGACAGACAGACGACCTGTATAAGGTAGATTATTAAAAAGGTCTTTGCAGTGATTTCTCTGTGATTGTGTAACTATGGCCTCCTCCTGCCTTCAGCACAGCTGAGACTGAAATATTAAAGCGTTTTATTGTCAGGACTCAGTGTTACACTCAGGATGCGCTCACATAAAGGACACACACAGTGTGTATCATGTAGTTAAAGTTTGTATTCAATGTGTTGCAGCTGCAGGAACATCAGCTGAAGGATTTGATGTGGAGGACACAGAGAGAGGTCAGTGCCCTGAAAATCAACACATTCAAACAATAAAGTCATTGATATTAACATAAAAACATGAACAAAATTATTGAGTGAAACACAACTGGATCATTTCCTCAGAGTTTGATAGTTTTCCATTGATGGCAGATGTGACTTTAGGATCAAATAAAGTGTCAGTTATTAAAAAGGGTCTGATTATTAATGCTGATGTTAAATCAGTCATGAATGAAGCTTTTAATATTTCTTTTCTCTCAGAGAAACACTCTGAGGATGAACGTTGGCCTGCACTGATCCACCAAGTGAGTAATGTCACATCTGTGTGACTTCAAATGATGCAGCTTTGACTGAACAGATGCACGTTAGAAATCTACAATAGAAAACAGATAAAAACTCATTTGATTTGATTTTCAGTGTCAAAGTAGAAATGTCAGAGCTTCAGGCTGTCCAGTGAGGTCGGTCTTCAGTAGATCAAAAAGTCCTGAACTTGTTAACAGAAGCAGAATAATCATTAATCAGCTGTTTGTGATCATTCTGACCAACATGACCAATGACATCATTACCTTATGAGATGGCTGATGGAATCGAAGCACATGTGCATTTCTAAAGTGTTGATGAATGTAAACAGAAAAGCTGAAACCAACTGAGGAATTACACATTTATCTCATGAACATTTTCTTTGGATTTTGCAGGTAGAAACGATGGAGTCTGTTATTGAGCTGCTTTTGGAAACTCTGGCTGCTCTGAATGACCAGGAGCTCGAAGAGTTCAAGGAGGTCCTGCGTCAGATTTATCGTCACAGACACAAATATTATTCAGACTTAACATGGATGCCATTTACGTGGACAGACCTGCAGGACACAGTGTTTTTAATGGTGCAGACTTTCGGCCAACAGTCAGTGGAGAAGACCATGGAGGGTTTAAAGGAGATGAAGAGGACTGATCTGGCTCAGAGGCTGTCAGACTGCAGCTCACTGCCTAGAAGTAAGACAACAAAAACAAAACTCATTAAAATCATAAAACTGTTTTTATGACATGTCTCAGAAGCTTCTGAGTAACGTGAGGAGGTTTAAGTGTCATTTTGCATATTGTACATTTTTACAAAGTCATATTTCCTGAATAATTGTCAGTCAGTTGTTAAATGTGTTTGTCATGAGTGACTTTTCCCACTCTTGTCCTCAGAGAAACACTCTGTGGATGATCGACGCTCTGCACTGATCCACACAGTGAGTCGTGTCACATCTCTGATTCAGTACAAGACAGCAGATGCAGGCTGAAAGTCAGAGCACTGAAGTATCATCTGCTCTCATTTTCATCATTTTCTCATGATTTATGCTGGATGTTTGTGAGAAACTGAAGCTTCCTTCAGTTTGAGTCCTTCAGCAGTAATTTGATCCAACACTAATGTCAGGATGTCTTTACCACTGAGGATGAGCTGAGGAAATGTCAGCATGTACATTTGTGCTGACTGTTCTCTTCAACAGGACAGAGAAATCTGAAAAGATCAACCACTCCAAGATTAAAGATTCAACTTTATTGTGCTTAAAATATCTGATAAAGAATTAAAGATCATCTGAAACCTGAAATGATGGAAATATTATTGAGTGATATTTTTCAGTTTTTAGCTGCACAGTATGTGAGAAGAACTGCAGCCTGTAAATAAACATGATTCAAAGTCATAAAAGAGGATCACTGGTTTGTGCTTTCTTCACAGTTCTGATAAACATGATGTAATCAATATAACAGCCCATGTTTGATTAAATATATGAATAAACTTCTGACCCATGAATGTATTGACTGTTCCAGGTGGCAACAATGGCAGCTGTTAAACATCTGCTTTTAGGAACTCTGAATGATTTGAGCTACGAGGAGTTCAATAAATTTCAGAGGTTCCTACATATGATTTTTCCTGTGAAGAATCTGTTAAAT
>JAMQGT020001327.1:0-52219 GCA_024447675.2 Pterophyllum scalare | reverse complement strand
GCGCAGAGAGACAGAGAGAGAGAGAGAACTTACCAGGACGAGGGGCATCTGTCAGGTGAGCTGGAGAGGGAGCGCCTACGGTATCGTGAGGAGGAGCTGCGGGACCCAGAGTGGGAGCGAGAACGAGGAGCGGGACCCACTGCTGGTCCAGCAGAAAGGTCTGCTGGGTGACAGGAGGAGGGAGGAAGGTGGGGAGACAGAGCCTCGTGAAGGGGGAGCAGCTGGATCGTGGGGAACAAGAGGGAGAGCAGGGGGCGCAGTCAAAGAGTAGATCCAGAGGGGTGCCCTCCCATGGATAGAGGAAAGCGAACTCTCACGGCCCTCATCCAGCTCTAGTTCATCGTGAGAGGAGCAGAACCCCTGGGTGAAGGTAGCTGGAGGCAAGCAGCCTCTGGGGGTAGCAGCCATTCTTCCTCCCCCCTCAAGGGACTGAGGAAGCTGCAGCATTGTTCGTTTTGCTGCTTGATTCTCTCTCCTGGCCAACCTGGCTATAAAGAGGGCTTGCAAAGGGTAGCCTAGAAGTGCTTGTTAAGTTCCAGCTACTGATTTCCTGGTCGCACAGGAGCTTTCGGCTGGTGGCAGCAAGATGGTGTTGGTCCCTGTCTTGTGAGGGGATCTGAGTGGCTTGTGTAAGGGTATGCTCCCTTAACCCCTTGACTTGGCCTGCCGCTCCTTCCACAGACACAAAATTTTGCTGTTTAGTCAAAAGACCAGGTGAAGCTGATGATGGAGGAAATGATGAAGATGACAGTGGCATGGCTAGAATCCTTACATTCTACATGCCTATTCTCCACTTTGCCTTCAGCAGGCACTGGAGCATCAGTGGCACCTGAGGTGAATGTCAGTTTTCACAGCTGTGGTTGTGGTAACAGTAGCTAGAGCCCCCATCCTTCTTATTACCAGCCGATGCCTTGGCAATAGTCATGGTCACTGTAGCTACGGGGCGTTGCCCGCTTATTGTTGCCGGTGCTGCGATACTCCTCAAGGCCGCCCCCCACTGTGTGTTGAGTGACGGGGTCATGGGAGGGTAGTGGTTGCTTTGCTCAGCTGGGCATAAAGCTCAGCTCTGTTCGGGACCCTTCCTGGTGGGGCCCCCGCCAGAGGCACCTGGGGCCGGGGGCCAGGGCGCCGGGGCCCAGCTGGGCAGCTCAGCCTGGCTCTTTTGCATGTCAAGGCCGAGGAGGACACATGAAGACAACTTGGTTTTGAGAGATGCTTTGAAAGGATTCTCTGGACTGGCTTTGTGTGGGGGCGTGGTAGGTGGTGTCAAACCTGGAAGGGGACGGAGAGACAGGTTGGGTGGGAACAATAAAATGAAAACAGAATCATAATGCAAACCTACCCAAGCACCCCTCCTCTTCCTGCTCCCCACACTCCTCTATAAACTCTCGGGTCAGTTTATGGACAGTGGACACAGATACACGCCTGATTAAACATATTCACTTTCCTTTGGCCTAATCCTATTTTATTGCGATCTTGACAGATTAATGTAATGCTTGGTGTAACTTGATATGGCTGCGCTGTAATACGGATGACTTGCCATTCTCTACCTCACTGACCTTGAAAAGATCCCTTTTCATGGGAAAAAAAATATAACCCTGTAGAGGACAAATGTAATGCATCTGATGATGGGAGGGGAAGCATCATATCTCCACCTGTCTTCATAGAAATGTCTGGTTTCATTCCAATGAATGGGCCGCGGTGCCGTGCAAAGACCTTTATTGTCGGTTTCAAAGAACAATCGCTCACGTGACGCAGTGCATGTTTAAAGATTAGCCAGCACCATCCACATTTTCTGTGCGACGGCAACTGCAAGAAGAAACTGGATGTTCGCTACTCTTAATGTACGACGTTTAGCATGCCTGGTGGTGTTGCTTGTCATTGAAGCACTGAAAGTCCTGGGAATAGGTCAACATTTCCTTTCAGATGGCCCTGTCCCTATTGTATGTGCCCCCCTTCTCTCACCTCTCCCTCACAGATTTACAGCCAGACAGATGGCAGTTATATGGGAAGTCCTGAGATGAGCCCACTTTATAGCATTGTTAATGCACTCACACAAACAGCCGACACCATTACTCTCATTCTCCCTCTTCCTCCTCTTCTTTGGTCTTCCCTTTTCTTTAGTTTAATCTGGTGTTCTACCCTTTTCGCTCTTCCTGCCACCTTCCACCAGATCAATCTCTCTTCTCCCTTTCTGTCTCTCTGCATCTTTTCCTGTTTCTGTCTTGCACAGAACAAATGTGCCCACACAGTCAGGCACACTCGTTCGCTAACAGACTCTCACTGGAGTCAAACTCAGGCACTTTGAAACACCTACGCTCTCCCCTCTTCTTTGCCATTCTTATAATGCAGATCATTCTTCCCCTTGCTGGTGAATTGCACCAAATGACAGCTATTAGTATCAAATCCCGGGCTAGAATATGCACCGGCAAGACGAGCCTGGCACAGAGAATGTGGGATCCTGATACATAAATGTGCATGTTTCTGCTGTGTTTGGAATGCCTGATCCAACAGCTTATCATCCTACTTATTATCTGGATGTGCCTATAAGTAGGACTGCAAGCGCCCACTCCCCTTCATCCCCCTCTTCTCCCCTCTCGCTCTTCTTATTTTCCTCAGTTGTGATAGCGAAACGGACATACATTTGCATTATGCCAATTAAACGAGCTTTGGAAAGGAGAACGGAGAGACGCAGGGAGGGAGAGTGGATGCTACACAATGCCTGAAGAACTTCTGTTTCACCAATCAAACGCCATCTGTCCAAAACAACGTACGCATGGGGTCATAAACTAGGAGCCATTAGCGATAGGCTGAAATAAATCAGAATTAGATAAAAATGTGCCTCTCAGTCAAACTTGCTAGTGATGGATGATCTGCAGGTGCAAGCACCAATCATGCAGACACTGGAGAGAAAGCGATGGAAGGAGTGAGCGAGGCAGCGAGAGGAAGGTTATGGATTCTATTTTCTCGTCCAGTTGTAAATTGTGAAGGGACCTCAAAGCGAATAACAACTCCGGGCTTAAAGAGTTGATCCGGCAGTAAGCTATGCAAATAGCAACACACAGACCACCTCTGTGTCATGAGATACAGTAATTAAAGACAACACTGCAGCACAGGGTAAATCTATTAGCTTGATAGAGATTAGGTCTGAACAGTCGGATCCCAGGGGGCCTCACTGCCTTTTGTAGCCTTTACCGTACCTCCCTGAGAAGGGTCAGGAAAATATGCAAACAGTCCACACCTTGCTATTAATAACTACTAATTATTATTTGAGTGCGTACAAGATGTACAAGTCCTGACAATTACGTTTATCTTTCTTTAAATGAGTGGCCACTACTACTACAACTCATCATAAAGGCATAAAGTAATACACTACTGGAAGCAAGTCAAGGAAAATTCCACCAGTGCATGGTCAACCTGCCTTGGAGGCAGAAGGCAGAACCGCCCACCTGGCAAACTTCCATTTGATTATCAGTCACACCACCTTTTATCTCTATTGTAGTGGAATGATTCTCTAAATCTGCGAAAGACGTGTAAGTCCAAACCTAAAAGCTGACGCCTCTGCTTACCGGGATCTATATCCATCTGGCTCACACAGCATCGAGACTCAAGAGCTAATCTCTAAGTAAGAAAGGGGCTCAGAAACCCAGAGCTTTCTGGACTAATGACTTTCCTGCTAATATTCAATCCTACATTTTCACAGGTGAAAGGCTTTATTTGACCGTGCGTATAAAATGGATGTGTTGAAACGGAACAGACACCCAGATTTGGCCACAGGTCAACAGGCTCGCCCGCGTGCAGTAAAACCGGAAGAAATATTAACTTGACTGCCTCAGAGATTAAGGAGCATGGCGGTTTCCATTCTCTAGGTCTCAACAGACATCCCCTTTGACCCTGAAAGCTTATCTGCATAAAAGGGTTAAACAGCACTTCAACCAAATTCAGAAGGACAGGGGGATACCTCTGGAGGGGGTTTAGTTTTCTACCCCCACTAGAGCTAGCTAGAAGGACCATTTGCCTTGCTAGTTAATGAATAGACAAAGGGGCCAGTGCAAGGGCTGCTATTTTGTTTTATTGACCTTAGGTGATTAATCCTAAGAAAGTGCGGGGTAATTACTAATATCGTTCACATAGAAAGCGAAAGAAACAGATGAGCTGCAATATTGCAGCTTTTTCTCCCCACATTCTCTTCTCCTTTGTCTTGCAAGTACCATTTACATCTAGTTTTCTTCTAATTTAGCAAATCATAACTCAGTAACACAAAAAGGATGAAGTTACTGATACTGAAGAAATATCCCCAGACTGGCAACATTTACGCAACTGCCTGTCTCTACGGGGAAGCTGAGTAAGGAAGGTGCTGATCATACAGGCAAAACTCAATCACACAGCAAAACCAATTAAAACAATAGCGACAGCCTTCTGAATTTTCCCTGCCATATGCAGGCTAAAGCCCATTTTAGTCATGCACTCCTTTCCATTTAATTTGACAATGTATAAACATGCCGGCTTCATGTATGAATGAGCCTCACATTCACGCATCACTTTTAAAAAGCACGAGTCTGAAAGCGTGCAGTGACTGCGTGCGCCTCTTGTGAGTTGCTCAGCTCAGTAAAACATGACTGTTTTAGAGAATGCCCTTAATAGCACAGTAATAACAGTCACATGTACATAATAACATGTCTCGCTCTCTGAGCCTGTGCGGGAGGGGTTGGGCGGCTTTCTCAGCAGCAAGCATGCAGCACACACAGACCCCGCTTTTAGGTGGAGAAAACTAAATTTCCAAAAGTGAGATTATACTTCTCTTGGGTTGATGCTGACCATTCTTGCCACACGTGCAACAAGTCTTTTGCACATATGGCAAATGTTGTGAGCGCAGCCTGTCACTGTCGTGGTTATGTCTGAATGAACTTTAATGCAGAAATGACCTATGTCTAAATGACAGAATGCCATTACATGAACTGATTGATGAAGCCTGCATAGTTGTGTATTCCACATCTGAAAAGGGCTTAAGTGAGCTGTCAGTCAGAGAGCATTAGGATCTGATACAGGAAAGGTATATTAACTCTTCACTAGCAAATGAGTAGGAGTGGTAAAGGATGGGAGGGGTTTGCTAATAAAAGCAGAGGAGACTGGAAAACCTGATCAATACTTAGGCACGTAAAATTGATCCTCTGTGTCTTCATCTTGAACTCTGAACTGTGATGGAACTATCAAGACGCTGGAAAAGAATTAACCCATTACTACCTACTGCAGCTGCGGGGAGTATTAGCACTAGGCTGGTAATTTTCTTAAGAACTTCAAAATACTTTAAATTATCAGAAAATTTTTGCTTACCTGGGGTTCCAGCAATCTCCACACTTAATGTGCGTTCAGTGGTTTTGTTCTCAAACGGTGATCCCTTGTAGTCACTGGAAGACAAAAAAAAAGTGCAACATTTTACATCACAGGTGAAAGTAAGACTAAAAGATGTAATGAACTAAGAAATGGAAATGAATCACAAAAATGCCTCAGCTTGGATTCTAGTCTATATAGTTTTCTTTGGATTTGTCTTTTTTTTTCTGTAGTTTTGATGTTGCTCTTTGCCTAGAATAATGTGGAAAAACTTCTCACACTTACTTTGGAGACTCTGGGGTCAAAGGAAGTGGCAAGGTGGTTGGTTTGGCTGCAGAACACAAAGGAGCATGAGTAATTATTGATCTAGGTATAACACTCATGGTAGAAGAGAACAGGTCCACATTCTGCAACAATTAATCCCAAATTGGCTCAACAAATGCAGTTATTACTACAAAAACACCCATCCCTAGTTAGAAGGTCTTACTATGGACACTACTGTACAGAGCATATCTTTTTAGATTGACCCCATTTTAACAATTTATTCTCTTAGGATAGACTGTTCACTCTGTGAGGCAGGATGAAGTGATGGTACGTGTTTCACAGGTGTCTAGACACAGACACCACGCTCAAGACAACAAACAGATCGAAATGGAAAAAGACATACAGAGACGATGCCACAAACAAGACACATGACAGTGGGTGAGCCCCTCCCTAGACAATAAAGTCATAATCGCATGCACCAACAGCAGAGGAGGGGGAAAAAGAAGGAAGAAAGGAGAGTCAAGGAAGCTTGTGCAGTTGCCCGAGGCTCTGGCCGGCTTGTGCTCCAGCTAAGAGAATGTGGCTTTAGTAGCACGATTCTAAAGAGCAGCACCTGGGCTCTGAGTCTAAATGTACATATTCAGCACACTCAGCTCAATCAGCCAAAGATGATTCAAGGGTCGACTTTGTGAATACAAGACGTACAATAGCAAGACATGGCTCAACCCTTTTCCCACCCCCTCCTTTTTTTAAAGAAAAGTCACTCATTTTAAATTGAGAAGAATGCCTCTGCGACTAGCAAAAAGCATTGGCGAGCAGGCAGTTTGCTGTCATTGTTGCTTATGCCCTCAAAATGACTGTTAGATTCAAATCAGAATAGGGGTTAGTTCTGAAATCAAACTGGGAAGTGGTTAGAGCAAGAGAGGGAGAAAAGAGAGCAGAGATAAGGCCAGTGGGGGGGATGCAGTCATGATTACCTAACAATGGGTGGCCCTGGTCATCGGGGTGCTCGCTGAGTGCCTGCCTGTGTGGGTGCCCTTGCCCTTGTATGATGCAGGGAGGGGTGGGCTCTGCAATGCTAGTATCTGGGAGGAGTGGGCTCGGTGGGCCCTGAGAAAGCACCGCTGTGGGGCTGCCCATGACATGGTCATCATCATCATCATCATCAACAACAACACCATTATTATCATCATCATCATGGTTAACATCCTCCCTGTAGCCCCCCTGGCTTGGCCACCCCAGATGTAGTCCAAAGCCCATGTCTAGCCCTGGATCTGGCTGGTTAACCCAGCTCTCTAGGTCAAAGGTGAGAGGTGACAACAGGGGCCCTGAACCAGGCTCCTCAGCTTGGCTTACTCCCTTGTTTCCTCTGAACTCCTCCTCTTTAACCTTAGAAAAAGCCTGGGCTGGGCTCCCAGACCTCTCTTCTGCTAATTTGCTCTTATTGCTCCGTAAAGGGGTAAAGAAACTATGCGGGAGGACGTGGGCCTGATACTGAGCGGGCCTCTTTTTCGAGGTGAGCAGCTGGCTAAGTAACGGGTGCCCAGGCTTCTCATCTCTTTTCTTTATAGTCACTGTGATGTGCCTATGTGGTGCACGGCTGGCACTGTTACTGCTACTACGGCCTTGCCTGCCAAGGCCCTCACTAGCCTGAGTGGCGCCCACAGCCTCTCGGCAATGCTCACAGCTGTGACTCGCCTCTCGGGGAGGGAGGGAATAAGAGTGCATATACCTAATAAACCTAGCGGCGGCCAGGCGGCCCATATCGCCTGGCGGCCTTCCTTCTTCACTGGGCGGCCCGTGCTCCAGTTTGGGGCGGGCATGGCCGCAGGTGGAGGTTCTGTGGCCAACAGGGATAGTAGCACCCTCCGACTCCTCAAACCCGTCATCGTGAGTGCAACGCTGCCACTTCCCAGCCCCAAGACCAGCCATACTACACTCGCCTCCAGCCCGGCTCTCACCTCGCTGGTGATGCTGCTGTGGCGGCTGCTGCTGCTGCTGTTGGTGAGACGGCACAGCTGACTTCTTCTTGGAGGTGGTAGAGGAAGAGGAAGAAGAGGTGGAGGAGAGGGAGGAGAACGAGGAGGTGGATGACGAGGATGGTGAAGAGGAGGAAGAAGAGGCACCGAGACCCATGCCACTCTTGTCCCTGCTACTGGCACCCCCCCAGGCGCTCTTGGCTTCGCTGGCTTTGGCGTGGAGCAGGATGTCATCGGTGGCTGTTAGGTATTTCAGCAGCTCAGTGCAGGGCCGTCTTACCGGGCGGTTCTGTTGGCTGGAGCCCCCTCTTGCTTTGCCATTCCAGGGGCTCTCCATCTGCAGCAACAAACAGGGAGAAGGAGAGAGCGAATGACTTAGTTATCTTGAATAAAAAGTTTTGCTCACTCTTATTAGCACAGTGCAGCTGATCCAGTTGTGAAATATGTTAAGTATTTTATTTGGAACAAAAATAAAAGTAGAAAGAGACGGAGGCGTGGAGAGCCTAAGAGTGTGACTCAAACAGCTTGAGCGCAGTAGTTGCCCAACTGTCTAGGAGGCAATGGTGGGAGTGTTGTCCGCCCATCAACTTAATTGCGTGGCCCCCCGAGCACCACCGCGCCACTCTGTACGCACACCATGTCCTCCGGGAGTCCTCATTCGCTCTGCTCCAGAAATGGATGACTCAAAGACACAGTATGAAAATAGACTCTGTGAAGAAGGTTGACGCACTGCATGTGCAAACATAGGACGCAGAGCACACATATGTCTGTGCCGTATTAACCACACAATTACAGATGCTCTTTGCATTGAGATGAGTTTATGCATGAGATAAAGCATAACAGATGCAGATTTCAGACATTTTTACCTAGCAAGAGAAAACAATTAAGTTCTATATGCTGCATATGACACTCAGTACACAGCATGTCACATTTTGACATGAAATGCAAATGCGTGATGCTGAAATCACATCTTTTAATTTAGCAGAATTCACAAACCTATGATACTTACACTGACTAAAATTAAATCTTAATCAAACCCACCCCTATAGAAAAACACTCTCTTCAGAGTCATCTAATGAGTACATCAAGTCTGATATTTTGATCTTGTCGTCTCAAGGCATCAATCTCGCAGCCTGTCGCTTTTTTTTCCCCCTCCAACAGGCACCATACCAAGGCAGATAAGTGGTGGAGCTAATGAGACAACGGTGCCGACGCCTCGCCTGGAAAGCCCAACAGCAATCAGCCTGTTTTCATTACGAGATGGCCCCCTGGGACAGTAGACTGCTAGAGCAGAAGTCTAACATCTTCTAAAGGCGGCCACCAAAACAGGAAAAAAAAATGTGAGAAGGAGGGAGGGAGAGAGCAAGTAACAAGACGGAGCAGGAAAAGAGTGAGAGAGAGACAGATAAACAAACACAAACAAAAATGTGTGTATGGGAGTGAAATCAGCAGCGTGTGTGTGTGTGTGTGTGTGTATCCCTACCTTGACGACGGCAGGTGGTGGTCTGATCCGGTGGTTGCTGCTGGCTGCATGGTTCTGTGCCTTGCCACCTGTGTATTGATTATAGCTGAGCTGGGAGTTTGCGGGTGCCAGAAGGAGCTTCTTCAGCTGCGAATGGACCCAAACAGTACCAGAAAGGTGGGAGAAGAAGAAGGAGGGGAGAGAGCGTGGGTTATGCAAATGGCCATCTTTTAATTTGACTCGGTTTTATTTATATAGTGCCAATTTAGAGCGGCAGTCATTTCAGAGCACTTTACATTGTAAGGTAAAAGATTTCCAATAGACAGCCTTTCAGTTACTTTCATTTGGGGTGGGGGCTGTATTTTACAAATGTACGGTTAGGAGAGCCACACTCCAGCTAAAAAAAAAAAAAAAATTTTAAATTACATTTTTCAAGCAGTGCATACTACGTGACATGAAAAGTCAAACCCTTTTTTTTTTTTTCCATGCAGGAGGTTTTTCTGTACACACCACTAGGCTTCTCTAATGTGATTGAATAAACACACCCAGGCACTTGGCTAAAGGTCATTTAGAAGGGACCAGCATGGAATAAAATGGACTATAGCGTCACATAACATAACATTTTAGGTCAAAGGCTTTAAGCTACAGAAATACCCAGATGGCATGGTCATGTGTAAAAATAACACCACCAAGGTAGGCTGAGTTCTTATTGAGAGGAGGGTTTTTTTTTTATTTTGGCCAAAAGAGATGACTCTGGCACAGAGGGATTAGTTGAGACCATGCTGGGAGTGGACGAGATGAGATAGATTTCTGTGTTCCCTGACTTTCATTATGTCCCGGCTTGATTTCAGGGCCCGTGGCACTGTGTCAACCATAGCTGGCGTTCGTATCACTGAATTAGCGGCACAATAGCGCTGTTATGTAATTAGCACTGAGCAACAAACACACTGATCCATTCCATTTACTTCCCTCCTGCTTGCATCTGCATCTCTGCATGCTCTGACTACACATAAGTGAACACATTGTGGCAAATATGGAGCGTGAACTGGGCAAACACAAATGTCACACAGACAAATGACCACTACTGGGGTCTGGTCTTGTTGAGAAGTCTTATCTGATGTCTGCTATGAACTGGCAAAAACACAGCAGTATGTTCCGAGACTAGAGGTCATGTCTTGGGTATAACTTATGTCTCGACTGTAGGGTGGTGCTGGTGTGAGAATTGTGATAAGGAAGAGCTGTAGCTGTTACCAAGGAAGGCTCCTCGGGCTCTGGGGTGTGTGGTGAGCCGTCAGGAGAGGAGGGACAGCTCTGGTCACTGGCATTGGTCACGTCCCCATCTGCCAGGGCCTCAAACGAAGGCAATCCGTCCTCATCCACCGGGATGCTGTCCAGGGTCTCTGTAAGCACTGCCAGCAAGTTGGCCTCATTTTCTTCATCTATCTTCTTGGGGGGTGGGGGGTGGGGTGGCAGACACAAAAAACAGAGAGAGAGAGAGGAAAAATAGGACATTTTAGTCAGAAGTTGTTGCATCCACCTCTTTTTTTTTTTTTTTTCCTTTTGGGGAAGTAAAGGTGGTGGGTGGCTAGATGCAGGCGTTCATTGTTAATATAGAGGGAATTTTTTTTCTCCATTTTTTTGTGCAGCAGCTGAGCTCACTCTATTCTGGCAGCCTTTTAAAAAACAAAATTCGCCTCATGTGCATGTGAGTCAAGCCTGTCACTCATATTTTAAGCGAACAGCTTACTGGACCAAAATAATATCTCCCCCAAGAAACCCATTACCAACCCTGACAAGCAGCAAGTATCTGGGGAAGACAGGAGTAGGGTTGGGGTGGGTTGTGGTATGGAGGGGTTTGTGGGGGTAAACGAAACAATGCACAGAAGTTCACTCCCCTCTCTCTCTCTTCACCCACAGAATTGAGAGGTGTTTGGATTGCCGACAAGATGTTTGCAAGCAGTCTTCAGATAAGGGAAATTACGACTCGCGAAAGCGAAATAAATCTGATTTATTTAAAAATGCTGGCGTGACAGCTGACGCGCACAATGGGAGGGAACTTAGCATCAACATTTCATGATGAATAAAGCTTGTTCTTGCACTCAGCCTTTTTCTTATGTACCAGAGAAGTTGTGCGCTTGCTGCTTCTGGTTATTTAATGGCTGAGATTATAAATGTGTGCGGAATAAAGACAGAGAGATGAATATATAGAGAGGATTTGAGATGGGGAGGGTGAGATGTGAGTTACCTACTACTGCAACTGCATGAGCGTGGAAAAAAGTAAAACAAGAAAAAAAGGAGAATGTGTATAGATCCATGTTAAGATCGGGAGTAATTCAGCTCACTTGACAAAGGGGTGCACGTGAGAACAGCTGTGCCTTTTTTTTGCTTTGACAACAGTGACAACAGGAACTTCCTCTAAGGTTCCAAGGCCATAAAAACCCCAAGGGGCTTCAAGACAGCAGAAAGATAAACAGCCTCATCACTCCGGGACCAGCCCTTCATGCACGCGACAGGACTGACATGACTTGGTGGGGGCACATGGCCATTATTATGCTGGGGGAGTCACCAACCTCTCAGATAGCCACACTGTTCCTCGGAAAAAAATCCCACATGCGCTCATTTCTATCTCCCCCACTTATTTAACACAATTACGCACACAGCATGGACGGCGCTGTTTTGGATCTGCTAGCGAGATAGCGGCCATTTTAATGCTTTCCCCCTCCAATTTTCATTTACAGATGACACAGATATCTTGGACGTTCACTTAGCTAGCTAACAGTGAGGAAAACGTTAATCTGATGCTTATTGAGTAGATTTTCTCCTAACAACACGAACACTCAGTCATTATTAAAAAATGATAAAGGGGACATATTTCACAAAGATAACACGGCGTAGTCTGGGGCTGTGCTGCATTGGCAAGCACATGCTTTGCAGGAAATTGCTCTGTATGAGGTGGCATGCTGTTTAATTACTTTCAAGAAGCTTCAAAATCCACTGTGCTGGAACCCTGTGCTATTGAAATGCTCGCCATTTCCCAGCATCCCAAGTTATTACCTGAGCACTAAGCGGATAGGTATTAACTGCTGATAAAGCCAGGGCCTTGGCTTAACCGAAACATACATCCTAGCATGAGAAATTGAAATTTAGGAGCATTTGAGATGATCAAAAACGAGTCTTTAATGAACCGGCGCTCTGGTTAGGCACTCCAATCAATGCTCTGTTAAGATGTGGCTTTATTCACCTCGCAAAAGCAACTTTAAACCAATAAATCTATATTGCTCCGAAAGTGCAGTCTATGTCACTGTGTGTGACAGCAGTTACATTAAATGTTGAGAGGGCTGCGCAAGCTTTGTTATGTCATGCTTTGGAAAGGGTTGAGGCATTTCTGCAGACTCAAATGTAGTGATTTCAGTCCTGTTTCAAAAACCTCCACCAATTGGCAGGCTCCCACAGGCACACTGTATCCCCAAAGATAACCCAGAAGGGACTCTCATATTCTGAAAGAGACACTTGTAAAACCCTGAGTCGTGACGATCATGCAACAGCCACCGCCGCAGCTCTAGTGGAGGCACTCATAGGCCAAGTGGGGATTTGGGAAACTGGGGTAAAGAGCAAACCACTGTGATCGTTTCGACTCTGGAGAGAGAATGATCTAATACCTCTGTCCACGAGGACGAGCTTTTCCATGCCAGCTTAAGGACCACACCTTACAGGGTTTCTGAACCAAAGTCAATCTACTAGCAATAACTCTCTCGCCACTTGTTTATTTAGAAACAAAATCTCTATGTGGGTGGACTTCAGAAGCTATAGCACCCAAAGGGGGTAACACCAGCATAACCTAGCAACTTGCTGACGGCCATGTCCACTTATATTGATTACTACAGCAGCTGCTGAGAGGAAAAGAGGACAGAAAGAACAAAGAGAGAGGAGAAAAATTGTCTCGGCGGGAGCACTTTCTCGTCCATCCCGCTTAATGGACCTCACCGAATTAAAGAGATCTTAACAATCCTGGGCTAATTGTGGGATCACAATATATTAACCCCACTCCAATTCTAAAGGGTGCCATTTTGCAGCAGTTTTATTCCAAATGCTTCAATTAGCCATAAAACATGCTGGCAAGTGCTGGCAGAGCTTCTCTCTCCCCCCTCTTTCACCCCAGCTTCCCCACACTGGAGAAAAGAAAGCCAACTTCAGTTGTTCATTATTAGGTGAGGCCCTTTTGTTATCAGACAGGCTGTCTTTGAGATTGTCCTTGCCTTTAACTCTTTTATTGAGTTCTACAGCACAGCATTATGTTCCAGGAGATACTATTCACACGGTCTGATAACGGAAGGTGAAGGTGCTGTTTTAAACAAACACTCACTCCTGCACACTGGGGCAAATAGCCAAATTAAAATCTGCTAATTGCTTCCCGAGGATTCCAATCTTCTTAGCAAATTTGCCAGAGATGAAATTTTAACAAGCTTTTGGGGGAAATGCATGATTTACATGTTTAAAAAGAACCAAAAGTGTTTTGAAAGCGCCAGAATGATAGGCCCGATCGCTGAATAACACCAGGATGAGGTTTCAACAGGCTAAACAGCCCCGGTGCAATCTTAAACTGAGAGGCAGAACATGTGACTCTCCGGATGTGCGAAGATAAAATATCTCCCATAAAATGGGTCATCTAGTATTTAAAGTACTGTTTATTTTCACTGCTTCTTCTTGCTCTTTCTTTCTGTAAATACAGGAATAGCAACCAGTTAGTTCAGGAAGGAAAAAAGTCCTTAATAAAGTGGCCACAAAATTGGGTGGTGGGGTTAAATCTACGCCCTGACAATTTAATTGCTTTGCTTCATCTCAATCTTTATTCCCTGACCCCCCCCCCCCCAGCCCACCCCCACCCTCTGCTCCCACTGCTCTGTCAGATTTCAAAAGCATTCCCTTGGATGAGGTTAAGCCTGACACAGGCCAGACCTAATCATGGCACAATCAGAAACTGAGGGGGGGTAAGCCTGTGTGCGTGTGTGGTGCGTGCGTGCGCGTGCGTGCGTGTGGCATGTGGGGTGGCTGTATCAAGTCATCACATCTTGACTCTGCCAAGAGAAGCAGCCTTGGATTTGATAAACAAATAATGTCATTCTGTGTTATTACCCCCGGCCCCCAGATTTCAGAGGAAATAAATCAAAGTCAGGCTTGCTGTTAAGGCGTTAGTCAGGCCTGACACGTCGGCTGGTCACACAGGCACAACATATGGCAGCAGGGAAGGAGAGAGAAAGGAGAGGCAGGGAGGGTGAGGTACAACACGGCGCACGGCGGAGAGACAAATCATGGCAGCCACCAGAGACGTCTGGCCATTTAGCATGAGCTTACTGAGATGGAGAGAGGGTGATTATGGCCTATACGGAGCGATGAAACCATACATAACACTGTTAAGTTCCTGTGTGTGTGTGTGTGTGTGTGTGTGTGTGTGTGAGAGAGAGAGAGAGAGAGTGGCAGTGGTGGCACAGTCTGATGGTGTTCCAAATCATAAAACTAAATGTTAAACCTCAATTGTGGTCAGGGCTGTGAATGTTTCACGACATGTAGCTGTGAACTGAAGACTCTTGTCATTTTCCATGTGACTACAGAGTCAATAGAGCATCTCGTTATTCAGAAACCATTTCCAAAGCAAATGATCCTATGGACTGGATATTGCGGCTCTCCATGTTTCTGGACACAGAAATCATGGCACCGGTAGCCGATTGCTTATTTCTGTACCGTCTCTCATTGATTGTCACCGTATAAGATTTAACGCGTCACACTCTGGGTTTAGTATATATTCTGGTACCTCGTGATGGAAAGTTGCTAAATCTTTTGCTTTCTAAATGCAGACAAGCTTGTCCAGCCCAGGCACCAGGCAGCTGATTTCAGGCTTCTCCATCTTACTTAGCTGTATTTCCATAACTGGTCTGGATAATCCTTTCATCGGGCATGAAGTCACTATTTTCCATTTAAACAAAAAATGGCATCTCTGTAAATGAAAGAGCGATGTCGCAGAAGTTGACTGTTTAGATGCCAGATGCCTATCTGAGTTTAGATGGCTACGCGAGTTATAAATCAGTGTGAGTGAGTGTGTGTGTGTGTGTGTGCGCGCGCGCGCGAGTTGATGCATCTCCGGGGAACCATTTGAGACTGTTACAGCACTATCAGATGAGTTGATGGGGGAATGAGAGAGGAAAAAGGGAAAGTGAAAAGAGGGGATATCTTTCTGTGCGTGTGAGACAGAGTGAGCCGAAGAGAGAAAGAGAACTCTTGTTACACTTTTTGACACAGGCCAGATCCGATTGAGACACCTACCCAAGGGATGTGAGCAGTGCTGTTCATTCTGGTTCTGCGGGGGGAAAAAAACCCTTTGACTGTAACCTTGCTGCTCAAACTCCCCACCTGAACTCTGTCACACATCTGCTGAGATCAGCTGTCACATGCCTTCAGACCCGTCAAGCCCTTTCTGTCTAACTTTGGGTCATGCAGTGGGGTTTTTGCCTTTTCACAGAAGCACACGCAACTGGAAAGGTCTGCAATCTTGCAAAAAAAAAAAAGCTCTAGCGGCAACGCAAACCACTGTCAAAACATGTTATTTATGACGGAACCATAAAATAATCTAACAACCTTTATCTAAACACATCGTAAAATGCATGCATGTGTCTACATAGCACACATTCTCACACATCTATCCAAATAACAGCTCACAGGAGGCTCTGGTTTGTCCTGGTGCAGCCTCCCCATCTACAGTCCTGCCCCAAGCTGCTGTTGTTTTCCTTCTACAGCCATCCAACAGATGGTCCAAGCAACCGTTTGCTAACACCACCAAATCACACACCATCATAATGATTGGACACTCTTTTGTTTTGGCAGCTACCTCCCAATCGGCTTGGCATGTGGAAACACTGATTGCTGTGATTGCTCTGACTGTGCCTTGCTCTGACGGTCACAGGCAGGAGGGAGAGCAAAACAGAGATTTGGAGCCTCAAATAAGGAATATTCAGCTAGATGCAGAGATGTGATGAGGAATGGTGCTCTCTCTGCTTTTTTCTCTCCTAATGGCATGCAAATAGCTATTTGCTTAAGTCAGCAGCACTGAATGTGCAGTGCTAAGCAAGGGGCCTTTGAACCTCCTGTTACACTGCTGATAATGTGCTGGAGGAACACAGGGAGGGGGACAGAGTGAGTGCACTGAGGGGCAGAAAAAGGAGCAGAGACAGTGTTTCCACTGTCCATCTTGCTGCTACATTTCCTGGCTGGAATGCAAATCTGTCATCAGCTGTCAAGTGTAGCTATTCATAAAACAATTACATACAAAGAGAATGCGGGCCACTTCAGTTCTGACATTTACACAGATTTGAGAGAAGAACACAATGGACCAGAGTTTTTTTTTTGTTTTTTCGCAAAGAAGACTCAATGTTATTATCTGCTGCTGACACCACCTTTAGACACACACGCGCGCACACACAACACACACACACACACACACACACCACCTTCACAATGCAGCTCCTGACCTTTCGGGCCCTGCCAAGCCCATCGAGAGTTTGTGGCGTTTCATTTGTCATGGTAATGTCTTCCTCGGAACGATGCCAACCCAAGGAGAACCGGGATAGAGTGGACAAGATAAAGTCGTCTGCAGTGTTTCAAACAACAGACACCTCGAGGTGTGTTTCTGTGTCACAATCCTATTGAGCATCTTTGCGCGCGTGTGTTTGTACATATGACAGGGGACCCAATATCGGAAATTTATGGTAATTGAAAAGGCACAATCTTTTGGGGAAAATGCAGTCAATTTGATTCTGCAGCAAAAAAGGTCACCCTATTCAATTTGCACTCAATGCCTTATGTGGCACGACAGGGAAACACCTGAAAGCAAACGATCTTATCGTGGCCTCACAGGCTTCACCACTTAACCGCTGCATAAAGCTATTTGCTGATTACTAAATAAATGCATTATCTTTTACTTTGATTTCTGTGTGCGCAAGCGGGTGCCTTGTCGCTTCTAGATTCAGGTAGAAAGCTGCCACTGCAGCGTGTGCGCCTCTTATCCATGTCGTGACTTTGCGAGCATGTTATCTGAGCAGCAGTTCTTTTTTTTTTTTTTCGGTCTTGCACATACTTTCAGCTGCCATATGTGTACGGGCAGCATGTGCGGTAGCAGAGGCTGAACATAAAGGACTGCCCAAGCTCTCGCATGTTGTGTGAGTGGTAACAATGTGGGGATGTACCGATCTTTACAAGTAAAGAAATGAAAAACACATCAAAGGAGCGGTGCACATAAGTCGATACAATCCCAACCCATGAATGTGAGGCAGGGATACGATGAGAAAGGATGGGGGCTGGGGGGGTGGGGGGGGTAGCATGAAGGCTCTCACGGTCTTTCTTTGTAGCTGCAACACTGAATTCTGAGCTGAATTTCATCTTAATCTCGCATCTATTCTCAGTGGAATACTGATCATGTTGCCTTTTGAATGGATAGACTTGCCTATGACAGTTTACATTTAGCTGAGCGCACCCAACACACCTGCACCCACTAGCAGAGTGTGTAACGTCTGCCAAAATGCTGAATGATCAATGGTCGTTGACCACTTGATGACAAGCGTCCAACACTCGAAATCCCTTCCCTATCTGCCCATCAAGTTATTATACAACAAAGCCCACAGCAATATGAAAAGAGGTTTGGCAAGCCACTGTATAGCCTGAAAATGGGTTTCTGGAAAGAGCTGATCAACAAGCAGACAATTTTAGAGCCGTTGACTTCCTGATGTCAACAGCGCTATCATGGCAGACACATCCAGCAGATATATCCCAAATATACCACTTCACAAATTCACGAAACACATATTTCATCGTAAAATAGGAAAAAAAAGGTGGAGGAAGGGAGAGAGAGAGACAGAGAGAGAGAGCCTGCTTTCATTGTGTTTGTGCCAAGTAGTAATAATGCTTACATTTACATCATGAGTTTGAGTTAAACACCTGCATTATAGAAACCCCATTCCTTCTCAGACACCCAACCAGTCCCTACATCTGTCTCTGACCCTGCCAACCCACTGCGACTGACTTTTCTTTCTAATCTTGCTCTAGCCAAAATAGGATACGTTCATACGTTCAATTTTTGCTTTTCAAAAAGTTAAACAAAAAGTAATATTTTCTATCCTCCCTGACAAAATGTCTGCAAAAGCATCAGCTCTTACTGCAGCTACTGATTGGGCAGCAAGTGAGTCATCCAAGCATCGAGTCACTCATGCATCTGCAGAGCCTCCGAAAGCCTCTTGAACTATTTGAGGCCTGTGCAGACTTAAATGCTTCAGGAATAAGCTGGCGCTGTGAGCATGCAGTGCACATAATAAAGCTTCTTTCAAATGGGGAGGGTTTTTTTTTTTTCCTCCAGCCCTTACAAACTGACTTTCAACCAGGGAAAACCTTCACATGTACAGTACAAGACTGCAATAAGCATGGCCAAAGGCATTTACCTAAATTATATAACAACAACAAGACACAGAAAAAGATGATTATCAAAGACCAGTTTGTCTCTTTTCTAACTATGGAAATCTGTTTTAATTTCATTACTAAAATACCCTGTTGTGCAGGTTAGTGTGGAAAGAGTGTTACAACCAACAGAGGCTGACAGAACATGGCAGAAGGACGCTTCTATATATATAATATATGTACACCTGGCACACCTGGGATCAAATAGCCTTTACTGAAGACAGGTAGCAGCGTTTTGTCCAAAACTGACAGTGTTTCGCCATGAATCAAGGCACGCACTGACTGAATGCTCGTCTCCATGCGGTTCCCCTCTTTCTCAGTATATTCTTACCCCATTCCACTCTGTTCTTTTATATTGTTTTCTCATTACTGGCCATTGCTTCCTCTCTTTCCTTTGCACATCTCTCCCTATCACGCTGATCGGTTCATTTTATCTCTTTGCCTACAGCAGCCTGCACTTCCTGCCTTTGTTGCATTAGAGGAAAAGTATAAAAGCATTCCAGGAATCCCTGTTTATACCTTCATTCCACTCTAAAGTGTACACTATTAAATAATACAAGGAAAGTTGGTCTTATCGCATGGCATCGCGGCAACATGTTGCTGTGTGAGTGAGAGTATGAGTCGGGGGGGGGGATTATTGGCTTAGTGTTTTGGCCAGGTTAAAGTGAAACAGCCCTGAAAGGCTCTTAGTGGAGATTACCCCACGTACTAAAAATAGTCATTTCCACCCAACGCGCGCACGCATGCGCGCACACACACACACGTGTGACAGGAGTGTCTGAAGTGATGTGTCTAGCCAGAAAAGACCACTATCTGATCTTAGTATTGGGTGTCTCAATTCCGCAAAGACACAAACACTCACGTGCACACATACACATTGAAGGCTCCACTCTGATGAGAGAGATGGGTATCCACTTGGGGCATGGGATCAGCTGGGGCAGGAACACCAAACCATGCCTCAATCAGCAGCAGTGGCCCAGTGGGAATATGTGTTGAGTGTGTGTGAGAGGGGGAGAACTAGACAGGCAGCCAAGCAGCCACCAGCAGACCAAAAGATGTTCCCTTGCTCTTTTTCCAAACATTCCCTGAGGGGACTTTGTTTTGGCCATATCCATCCCTCTGCTTACTATCCTTTTATTTCCCCCCTAGCTTCCATCTCCCTGCCAGCCTTTCTTTCCAGAAGCGACTGTTGGGGGCCAGAATATATTTGTTTAGCCACTGCTGCTCCAACTTGCCATCAGCCAGGGGACAAATGCCTTGCCTTGGGAGTGAAAAGACAGAGAGGGAGAGACAAGGAGAAGAGAGCCTACAGTGTTGCAGGGCAGCGGGTTGAGAGCTCTTGTTGTGGAGTGGATCTGACAGATGCTTCAAGATGACACAGGCTCGGACAACCCATGTCGGCATCTCTCTACTATACATCTGCGCCTATTTGTCTGCGCTCCCTCTCATTTATGTATCTTGAAACAGAGCAGCACAGCAGAGCTGTGGGTCTGAAAGCACGGTTTGCCTTCAGTTCGACAGTGATGGAGGATTTCTCCTACCAGACAGTGCAAACAATGTCTCAGCACAGTAAAACTGAAGGGAACTTGAGATGAGGAAAGTATGGTGTATTCTAATAAGACTCACTTGAGAAAATCATATTATACAGAGGAATATGATAATTCATACACCCTTTGCTGGAGCAGTGAACTGATGCGGGTGGTGTACTCTCAAATGTCAGCATAAATTTGCAAAATAAATGCAACCGGCATTCAGCGGGGAGTAGGAACCGGGACAATAAGGGTCTCTGCTGTCTGTGTGTGTGTGTGTGTGTGTGTGAGTGTGTGGGCGTGACAATTCCTCTCAGAGGGTCTACAGCTTCGTGCTTGTTCCTGTCTCAGCTCACAGGAGCTATAACGCCAACAAGTGCGTGAGCTAATCTATGCTTACACAAGTAGGCAGGGCTGCTTGAGGAAAACATTTCATCACAGCATGTTTTATCAAAGCCTTCTAAAGATGACCCAATCAATCTAATCTGCCTTTACTTAAGAATAAGCGCCGGAGCATCTGTCCAATAAGGCAAAAACAAAACGAGACAAAGCACCATAATGCCTTTTGAAGGCTGGTGCCATCACACATGGCATCCTGTTGGAGTGATATAAAGAGGTTTCATATGTGACACAGCCCACGTGCATGTTCTCACAGCATGTCTCTATGCGATATCAGAATAATGCCTTAAGCCGTGGCTTCTTTTTTTACTATGTACTAAGCCCACAATATTTTACTTCCAATCCAAAGGCTTTTGTTTGGGCTGGCACAAGTCCAAGCCTCTCCTGGTCTATATGTTCGTCTGTTTCACTTCCATCTGTCCCCGCGTCTCTGCATCTGTCTTGTCATCTTGCTGGCCTTTCCTGTCTGTGCACATCTTTGTTTCGCGTCTCTTTATCTGCCCTTGTCCTTTTGTCCCATCTGTCCAGCCATCATAAATGCATCTCACATCATGAGAGGTATAGGCAGCCACAACATGCCAAAAGTTAAACTCAGAGCCACATTTTCTTTCATAATAATGCAGACCGACTCGCACCATCGAACAGCTGTAAATGCCTTCATGTGACCATCCCGCATTACCGCGAGGCCATCACTAGGACGTCCACAGTGGAATCCGAATAAGCCAAGACCAGTGTGACACGTTTCCATCAGTCAAATGGTTGAAGCTTGACATGAAACCTGAGTGGAGACCTGTGGTTAGAAAGACACTGGGTCACACTTCTATGCTGTTGGCTTTGGCAGTACATTGAGAACTTATTGGAGTAACTACCCCTCAACAACTGCGGCCCAAAATAGACTGTGGACTTTCACAGTCGGCCCGTTTTGAAGAGGTGTCAAACACGCCGGGCCAGGAGCAACAGCTATTATATGTGCGTGTGTGTTACAAAGGGGGGTGGGGGTGGGGTGTATCATTCTCTACATTTTGTGTCAGGGACAGTTGGGACAGTGGCAGGGAAAGGAGCAAAAGGCCAGCCAGGGGACAGCTTGTGATCTAAGATCGTACACCGCTTACGGAACAGAGCACATACACACACAGACAGAAACAGACCAAGAAGCATTTGTAACGATGCGCACAAACACACACGCTGCTTAAAAAGTGTGCAAACAATTTCCACTGACCCCTTAATAATTACATAATGACCTTTAAAGTGGTGCACTCTTTCTTTTGCAACCAACCTAGTAACATTCCCATATCACTTTTAACATGGCACTACTGTGAACTGCAGACTCACATTAACAGACAGGATTACACAGCAGAGACCCCGTTATTAGTGATGACAAAGGCAGTGAGAACTGTGTCGTCACCAATGATGAAAATACTCGTTACCACAAATACAACCTTTTTTTTTTTTATTTGTGGCACACCCTAGCTCGGGTTTCTCTGAAGTCTCCAGATCAAGCTGTGGGGAACATTAGCGTAATAGTGACCCACTGTATTTGTGAAAGAAAGACTGCCATCACATTAACCACTTACCATACTTTAACTCACTTTAAGCTACCACGCTACGCATTCCCTGTGTGAAAATTGCCCAACACTTTCCATGATGCAATACTTCCTGTACAAACTGTCAAGTTGCAACCAGAATAAATGCCCCAGTGCAAAAGAAACAGTGGGAGTTTGTCTTTCTGCCAAAGCAGCAGTTGACTTACTTAACATCTGAATGCAGGTTCAAACTTCCAGGGAGTAAACTTTAAAAGAAGGGCCTCAGCTTGACAGCTGCACCCAGCTGTTACACATTATTGGAGACAGCCTTGATAATCTGCTACCTGCTTTTTCTTAGAACACACGTATACACTGATTTGGTGAGTGGATTTATTTGGAAGCAGAGGAAAATGCATTAAAAATAAAGAACACACTAACAGGCTTTATACTGTATCTAGCCAGTTATTAATAATTTCTCTAATCTTTAACTTTTCATTGGATGCTTCTCTGTTCTGTGCAGGGGCCAATCAAGGGGAGTGGGGGAGGGGGTTGCAGGAAGTTCAGCTGCAGCCCCCAGCCTTCTGATCCTTGCCGAGCAGCAAACTTTCCTCTGTCAGATTAAGTAGGATTAACTGGGTCCTGCAGTATGATGAACTGAGTGTGCTTCATATGGTGACTAGAAACTTTCCAAAAATGGAAAAAATCCCTGGTCAGGGAAATGTATTACTTGCTTTGAAACCCCAGTTTTCACTGCTTAATTAGAAGGCTTTCCATATTCTTGGCATAATACAATAGCTGCTTGCTTGATGAGTGCATGAAAACATCACCCGCTTACTGCAATGTATGGTTTTCATGTGGTGTCAAACACGTGCTGTGGGTGTGCAGGAGCATGTGCACATGTAAGCACACAAATACAAGCTCAATCTCACAGTGGAAGTCAGTCACAGCCTCTCGCTCAGAGCTAGTTCCCTCATCAGGGTCCTCAGTGGGTGCTAAGTTCCATTGTGTTTTAAAACGACACACATACACACACACACACACACACACAGACACACACACAAGCACATACATACACTCTCATTGGTATTTTTATCCATCCCCAGAGCCACTCTGTGGCTGCAAGCCATATCACTCTCAGACGACAGAGGAGCCACAGTCACACCAGCTAGTACTTAAGACCCCAGCACCCCTCCCTTTTTGTGTATGTGTGTGTGTGTGTCTATGTGTATGTAGGGGTGGTCCATGGGGGTAGAATGTGTGGTGATATAAAGAGACTCCGAAAAAGGTGGTGGTGGTAGGGAGGAGGTCAAACATGGAAAGAATTTAGTCTGTTATCAACTGTTGCTTGCAAGACCACTCAGGACATGCATAGCCATACAAAACACACAGCAGAGACCCTGGGAGTGTGTCTACAGGACAGGGCCATAGGTACACACATGCACTGCCTGCTCAGATGGAGTTTTTCCTCCTGAGGCGAGGCTAAAGCATCCAATCTCAGTCTTTCTTGTCTATCTCTGGCACTGATAAAGGCTTATATTGAACTGGGGACTGGAACTCAGTCCCAAGACTGACGGCTTTATGGCCTCGGCCAGATCATCACCCCCTGACGTCTGTCACCGGGTTAGAAAAGAAAGACAGACCAACAGAAAAAAATAGGACAAAAGTGCAGAGAGAGAGAGGGGCAAAGGGAGCGGGAGGGAACGGAGGGGGGCAAAGATTAAAGTTTTACACTCCAACCTTTGAGAAGCATTTTGCAATACAGCAGCTCTGTCAATAAATTTACTATGGATGCGTTGTTTCAGATGTGTGCCGCATTACTGACGCTGAACTGAAATAAATGCTCCAAGTTTTGATAAGGCTGTCTACAGTCGCGGCCAGGGTCCAAAAAAGGGGACAAAAGTCCTTTTGGGCTTATCATTCACAATGACTCCACATCTGAACTTCAGAGCAATGTAAAATGCATATCTTTAAACTAGCAACAGTTGTACATTTTGCTTGGCTTGTAGCCAAGAATGTGCCAGGGGAGCTGTGTTTGCTTGGCCACGTTTTTATTCCAGCTCACTGCTGACCCCTTGGAGAGCAAATAATGAAATCTCCGTGGATGCAAAAATGTCCCACAGCAGCTTAGAAGCAGCAGCTAGCCACGTCATAAATAATCACTTGCAATAAGAAAAATATTAATGAAGGCAGTTAATAGTTTGAGATTTGTGACATTTATTTGCTTACCTCAAAAAGGTTGGATGCTTCATTCCCATACTGTGTGGAAATGATCTCTGACTGGTCACTGTACCATTTGAGGCCACCCAGGAAACTGTCTGCATCTAAGTCACTGACATCCAGCTCTGAGAGGTCAAGTTCAGGTAAGTCTGGGCAGAGGGGCTGGTCTTCACCAACCAAGGCAGCACACTGGAGAAAAGAAGAAAAACAAAAAACAAAAACAAGGATGGTTAGACAGAAATGACATATCTTTCATGTGCAAATCAGAGAATGAAATATCTGAGCCATCCTGGAAAAGAATGGGGGACTGGTAATCTGGGCATGACAAGGGGAATTCATACAGTTTTATTATAAGCCCGAGCTTCTCATCTTAATGACGATTTAAGTTCTAATTCCCTCTTCCCCTCCCTTTGGATATGTCTGCTGATCTGTCACTTTCATGCCACATACTAAGTAGCTATAATTCATTACTTCTCTTGCTATTACTCCATCAATTAGTAATAGAACTGCTTTTTGACAGGCTGAGGGGTCAGCTCATTTCACAAAACATTGTGCAAGCCAGCAACCTGTTTCCACTTAGCTTCTGTTCAGCCTTCCAATGCGCTGTTTACACTACCACCGGTACTGGCCTCCCCGCTACTAAATGCTGCCTGTTGACATTTTGTTATTCACCAGCCACTTTTATGTAATCTACCCAATGTGTACTATATGCAGTAACTGTTACAGCTTCCGCCACACACAAATCATCAGCCGTGTGTGTGTGTGTGTGTGTGTGTGTGTGTGTGTTTTCCTCTGTGCAACCCCACAACCAGCAGCTGAACAAGCAAAAAGTCTGCTCCTTCCAAACAGAGCAAAGTTTGAGCCAGAGAGTCAGTGGTCATTAAGAGGCAAAAATCCCCCAGAGTGGAGGCATGTTTACACTTTTGACTATGCAAATGGTGATCCAAGCCTGAGAAAACAGCTTTATATTGTAGTATATACCGCTACACACTCCATGACAACGCGTCTGTTTATGTATCAACGCTGGCCTTAAGAACGATATAAGAAGCCGGGATGTGTTTGGCCCGGAGGCTGAGGAGGGGCGACAGTCGGGTTCGGCTCAGGGCAAAGCTGAGAGACGGACGCTGTGCCAAGAAGGAAAAACCGCCCAGACACCGGTGTCACAGTTGATCTGTCCTCGGAAACGCACCAACACGAATACACGATGACTTAAGACCGTGATGAGACAAATACGTTATGTTGCAACTGCGAAGAGGACAGATTCACTGCGTCTTAGGCTTCCCCCTGAGATGATGCAGTCAGACAAGACACGGCATGAAGAAACGGCAATGAAGCCGTTAGGATATTCAGAGGATGGACGTCCTATGCTCAATTATCTTATGGATTTCTTAGTGAACTAATGAAATAGCGCCGCCAGACAGACAATCAGGGTGCACCGCAGCGCGCAGCGTGATTTACGCACGCACCGCACATAAAAGCACCTGCTAGGAAGATTATTAGAGGAAGGAGTGCGGTGCTGATTGACAGTTAAATAGCAGGGCTTTAATACATGCATACATTTTTACAGAATCGATCGGCAGAAGGCGCTTTCATAATACGCGCACATTTGCAGGGTTGCCAGCGGAAATCGCAGTCCAAACGGTACTCTCCTGGAGCGTACCTGGATTAAAGTGCAAAGGAGGGCGTACGAATGACAAACAATCCCGAATTCGGTGGGGGGGATAGATCCGTACTTTTATTAAATAAAAGCTGGTTTCTTTCTCAAATCTGATCACGCAGCCCACACAATCACAAATATGCAGCCGGATCGCAGTCATGTAGTTACTGTGAAAACCTCTCTGAAGCATCACTGAGATAATGAACGCAGACAAGTACCTATGTATAACAAGCTGGGTGGACTCGGAAAATTAAGGAAAAAGGGGGACGAATAAGTATCCTTTTGATGTGCGTTATTGTCCGCATGCGCTTTAAGCAGGTAAAGTAAGATACATAAAAAAAAAAAACACGACAGGAGCGATACTGAGGTAATTACTTGGATAAAGCGATTTAAATTACCGGGAGGCAAAAATAAACTCGCACAAATACAAAATGATCGACTCTAGCTGGATGCGATGTTGCTGTCCAGCCAGGGCAGCTTTCGCCCGGCAGGAATGTTGGCACACAGATGGTGGCCGGTACCGTTAATATTAAAGATGCTCCTGCGCAATCCCAAATACCGGTGCCTCAGTGTGGACAACCTTTGCACTAGCCTTTGCAAAATAAGCCTGCGCTATCCCGACACAGCACATCAAAGGGATTATTTTCGTTCTTTGGATTTCATGCGTCAGCGAAATACCTGACTTTGAGACATTTCAGTCATTTCGGCATGAAAACCTTCTCGGCACCGTGCAGCGCGTACAGTCCGCGGTTGGAAAGATATCCGCCAGCTTGCAAGCACTTGCTCCGACTAAACAGGGATCCTATGTGGAGAGCAATGGTCCCGAGCCCGTGCACGCATTACAACAACTACATCTTTAACGGAGGTGAAAAGGGAGATTCCGAACATTCCCTCCACTTGTCATATATTCCCGTGTTGTATATCCCTCGCATCCTCAACCGTGTCCAGACGCGCACTAAGCCACGAACAGCACCGGCAAAGGAGGAAGAGGAGGAGGAGGAGGAGGAGGAGAGAGCGTAGACTTATGTGGAGATCGTTGTGCAAGCGCTGTCCATCGTTCCAGGGGAAAAATAAAAGTCCAGAGGGCTAAGAAAGATGAAGGAAGCCGGATATATTTGATGCGCTCACCTCTAATTCTCTCCACACCGAGTCCTGGTTACACCTGTCCCACGCCATCCAGCCACTGAATGACGGTCCGAAAAATAAATTTAAAAAAAAAAAAAAAGAAAAAAGAAAAAAAAGGGGAAAGAAATCAAGTAAAAAAGAAATCCACACACGCTTCCCACTCGCTCTCGCACAGGCAACTGCTGCCCCTCGCCGAGAATGAACCGAGGGCACCTGTCTTACAACTGCTTTCCATCACATGACAAAGCTATTAAAAGTAGGCAGGGGAGTGACTCCGCGTCCACACTACTCGCCAGTGACGCGCGGTTAGCAGGCGGGGTCTGGCTGCGCACATAGTAAAATCCTTTCCGTGCACTGCAAAAAATGTCTAAATTAAAACCCATCTATCCATATTATGAAAATAGGTTAAGACGGTGGTTCCTGGGATTTAGACAGACCAAAAAGACCAGTATTTAAGTTAATTCAATTTACTTGCTTTACTTAAGATTAACTAAAGTAAATAAATAAAAATCTGGATTTGACTTCGGTCTCAGCCTCATGATCTCAGTTTTGTTGCAAATGGCCCACCGAAATTAGTGTAAAACTGGTTATCTCTACTGTAGATTTTAATCATTGGCCCAATAATGACAATAATAATAATAGTAAACATTTAGCAGTGTTTTGTGTCGACCTCCTATATTAGTAATGGACACTGGACTCTGCACATCCAAGATGCCAGCAAAGTTTTTTTTTTCTTCCAGATTTTCAACAATTCAAAAATTCATATTATAATCCATCTGCAAAAACATAATTGTATCACAGATTCTCTGCAAATTTGACAGCGATATAATGCATATAATGTAGAAAATAAAAGTCAAATGACGTCTTGCCAGCACTGTAAACCCAGATTTAATGAGTTTAAGCACCAGTGCAATCTGTCACGTTAAGTTTCAGCTGTTTAATTAAAGTTGTTTCTCCACAGTAAGCAAAGAACATATTGCATTTTCTGCTGCATAAAATGATTGTTCATTTAAAGGACAAGTACTTTTCTCAGCCTGAGCCATTCCTGTTTTAGATCCTCTCACCATTCCTGCAGCTCTTTTTCTGAACTGCAGGCAGGCCAACACTTTTACTGCAGACATGCTGCTGTAATACACTATATTGCCAGAAGTATTTGCTCGTTTGCTTTCACACACATATGAACTTGAGTGACATCTCATTCTTGATCTATAGGGTTTAATATGATGTTGGCACACCCTTTGCAGCTATAACAGCTTCAACTCTTCTGGGAAGTCTTTCCACAAGGTTTAGGAGTGTATTTATGGGAATTTTTGACCATTCTTCCAGAAGTGCATTTGTGAGGTCAGACACTGATGTTAGATGACCAGGCCTGGCCAGTCTCTTCTCTAATTCATCCCAAAGGTGTTCTATTGGGTTGAGGTCAGGCCAGTCAAGTTCAAGTCAAGTCCACACCAAACTTGTGCACTGGTAAGCAGTCATGTTGGAACAGGAAGGATCCATCCCCAAACTGTTCCCACAAAGTTGGGAGCATCAAATTGTCCAAAATGTCTTGGTATGCTGAAGCATTAAGAGTTCCTTTCACTGGAACTAAGGGGCCGAACCCAACTCCTGAAAAACAACCCCACACCATAATCCTCCCTCCACCAAACATTACACCTGGCACAATGCAGTCAGACAAGCACTGCTCTCCTGGCAATCGCCAAACCCTGACTCATCCGTCAGATTGCCAGATGGAGAAGTGTGATTCATCACTCCAGAGAACACGTCTCCACTGCTAGAGTCCAGGGCAGCGTGCTTTACACCACTGCATCCAACGCTTTGCATTGCGCTTGGTGATGTAAGGCTTGGATGCAGCTGCTCGGCCATGGAAACCCATGAAGCGCTCTACACACTGTTAATCTGCTAATCTGAAGGCCACATGAAGTTTGGAGGTTTGTAGCGATTGACTGCAGAAAGTTGGTGACCTCTGTGCACTATATGCCTCTGCATTTGCTGATCCTGCTCTGTGATTTTATATGGCCTACCACTTCATGGCTGAGTTGCTGTCCTTCCCAATCACTTCCACTTTGTTATACACCACTAACAGCTGACTGTAAAATATTTAGTAGTGAGGTCTCTGCAGCTTGAAAAAAGGCGACTGGACTTCTTTTTGTTTCTTGAAGACGTCCTAAAGCTTGAAAAAAGTCCAGTCACCTTTTTTAAGCTCCAGAGACTACTATGACCTGGATGACTGAGAATCTACACAGATATTTAGTAGTGAAGTAATTTCATGACTGGACTTGTTGCACAAGTAGCATCTTATCACAGTACCACGCTGGAATTCACTGAGCTCCTGAGAGCGACCCATTCTTTCACAAATGTTTGTAGAAGCAGTCTGCATGGTTTTGGTGCTTGGTTTATGCACCTGTGGCCATGGAAGTGATGTGGATGGCTGAGTGAATACCTTTGGCAATCCAGTGGAAGTGCAGAATGTAGTTTGTCACTGTCTTACTAAAATAGGAAAGTCCCTTCGTGCTGATCCAAATCCTGTAGAGACTGTTCAGCGTGAATGGTGCCTTCGCAGATGTGCATGTTACACCAGTCCATGATTGTAAAAAAGTTCTAACTTGCTTTTGCACATGCAGCGAAGAACTGTGTTCACTGACAAGGATTTTCAGAAGGGTTCTGGGCTTCATGCATTGACTTCCACAACAGAACTCTGTCCATTTTAAATACACTGTTCAGAGGTCCCAAAAATCACAGCAATAAAAAAAAAAAGTTTCTGGTCTTGCCCTCTAAAGCCTGTAATGGCATAATGAGAAGATGATGATATTATAATGTGTAACTGTTTTAATTACATATTGACTGAAAATATTTAGAAATTGTTTTACTTTTTGGTTGTGCAGAGTGATAAATTCCTCCTCTTCTTTACTTCTTAAAGTCTCTGTATACTTAATCATATTCTTAACCGGTTCCGAATTAACCTAATTAGTTTTTAGATCTTCCACCAGGACAGGCAGTGGTGGAAGCGGTTTCTTTCAAGAACTGGAAAGTTTTCTTAGTACTGTTTTCCAGTAAATATAAGGATTAAAATGATTTGAAATCCTTGCATTGTTTTGTTTCTTTGTTTCTGTTTTTTTTTTGTTTTTTTTTAAATATATTCAACACAGCCTTCCAGCTTTCTTGGAAACAGGTTTGTTCTTTCACAGCTGTAACTAAAACAATTTGTTTTTGTTTGTTTGTCATGCAATGTAAAATGTCAAAGAAGGTAATTCTGCTTTTTGGAAAGTAATTCTTTGTCCATTCAGAGGCAATAAAAAAAGGACAGGTGGCGTATTAACCATGTATACAGTGTAAACAAGAGGTGTATAGGCAACACTACATCAGTAAAATAGAAACAAATGCTTTGTGGACATTTTAAACAGTGATTTTTCTGTTGGAGCACCAGAAGGAAATCTGCAGGAGTAATTCTCTGTGTGCTAAATGTTATTGTCTCCCTTTCATCATTTCTTATGTACAATTTCTTAGCATTTTAATGAAATAAGCCATTACAAATCTACTCTGTTGCATTAGATTGTAAACAAATTGTTACTTGTTAAAATGCGAGCATTTTCTTGTTTGGACATTATTCTCAGGAAAGAAGTTAAATTCTGACAATACATTTCTGTAATAAGAAACTCACTCCATGGGATATTCCAAGCCCTATTCATTTTTATGTGTGTTCATTGTCAGTCTATTGAGCCCACCTTGATGCAAGGAGCAGTTGCCTCCCTAAATTAGCGCTCCACATACAATAAATCTCATCAAACATAAAATTGCACAAAAAGCTGGAAACGTAAATTGTAAATTGCACCGATTATGTTCGGGGGAGCCCAGTGTACGCTCACTGTGCGCACCAACGTACCACGTGAGTGTGTGAGCTACATTTATGGGCGTCTGAGGGCATACGTACCACTAAATCTATACAGCTGCCTCTCCACACGCGCCCAGAGATGCCAACCAGGAGCCAAGGCGAAACCTGATCAGAGCAGGTGGCATGTGCAGTGACCTCACAGAGCCCAGATGGACCAGCACTACACAGTTAGCAAAATAGGGGCAACATGGGAGCGACGCGGAGAGCAAAGGTAAGGGGCTTTGTGAATGCAGCAGAGACAAAACACTAAACAACCTGGACTTAAGCCCTTCTGTGGTTAAAAAAAAAAAAAAAAGTAGATGAAGTAGCTCTACACAGTTTGTATGTGTCTAACAAATGTAGGTTACTACAATTACAGGGGGCTACTGGTCAGAGTGAGACTTTGAGTAGAAACATCATTATGAACACATGTTTGCCAAAAGAAGAAGAAGGAAAAAAAACCCCTCTGTCAGGAGACAGAAGCTGGTAAATGATATTTCTCCCTCTCCTGAAGCAGCATGTGAGTCACAGTGAAATGGCTTATCTGATTGTACTCTTCATGCCAATTAAGACTACAGAAGCTAAATATAGATGTGCTATGATTTCCTTTCTTGAATGGCCTTTGATTCTTTTTTTTCTCTCTTCTTCTTCTTCTTTTTTTCTTTCTGTGAACACTTTCTTGCTCTAGGCTGGGTGTTTATGTATGCACCGGTGGAGATTTTGTAGATATAGGAATCATTTCAAAAGGGGGGGGGAAATGGGGTTCTACAGTCCTACTGAAGTACAGGTAATCTTTGAAATGCCACAGCTTTTGTTTCAGTTGCAGGGAGCTGATAATGAATGGCTAAGTATGGGGAGACTGACACAGGCTTGTGCAGAATGAGAAATAGGTAATGTTTAGTAGCCCACATCAGAGGAGAAAGTCGGGCCAAAGCACTGCAAGCTATTGGGCCAACATCACCGCATGTTCAATCATTCTGCTCCCAAGAATGGCCCGGGGTCATGCTTTCTCACCACCCTTGCATTTAGCTGCTCTTATAGATATCAGCCTCTCAAGAGGACTGAATCTACAAGATGGAGTGTGAAAAGTTGTTGGCACCTATTTGATGCATAGCATGTCACCCCCCCTCCCCCTTAACGGTTTGAATATTGCAAACTGCGGAGCATAAGCTACTCCAAAATGAACCATAAAGACACAAATAAAAGTGACTGCTGCTCCAAACTCCAAATTCAAGCATTATGATCACAGTTAAATGAGAAACATACCTGCTTTCTCAAGCAGACAAAGTACAGGGTTTTTTTTTTTTTTTTTTTACAAAGGATTAGAGCAATTCAGTGAAAAGTCAGTTGACAAGTGAAGTCATCAAAGACAAAATGGGTCTAATCCACAGATAATTATCTTTGTTTGAATATTCAACACGGCCTGATTTGTGGAACAGAGCCACGTATTTGCATTTCTGGTCGAAGATGGAATCAGATATTAACATTTCTATTGAAGAACAGAATTTGCATTGACAGGTTTTGTATGAGAAATTAAGATTACATGTTGACTCTGAACACATTCTTCTTAAATCCGTGTCAGTTGTGACAGAGCGTTTATACTTTAAGTGGCTATGTCTTGTTTTGCTTTATCCCTAAATTGTGTCACTGGCCCGCTGAGAGTGTGCTGCTGCACAGCATTGGGGGGGGGGGGGTGATTCATATCACTTTGTTGCATGTCATTGCTCCCAACTGAATCCATCCTAGCATCTGGCCATTTTAATACATGGTGGCTGGATTCATATGAATTAATTGAGGGCAGAGGTAAAGCGGAGCGCTACATCTATTCATGTGTCATTCAAGACTATAATAAGACAGCTTATGCTTAGTACAGGCGGCTTTTCAGTGGATGTGCTTTCGGATCTTTGGTGCATGGGGTCGTTTTTCCACTGGATAAGTCATATTGTTTTCTCCTTATTAGGGGACAGAGGAGGAAGCGGTCACATTTCACAGCAGTCAAATGCTCTACAATAACATAGGATGTAACGCCATACAGAACTGGCTACAGGAAATGTAATGGATACACAGAGCATGCATGAGGTTTGGGCATGGTGTCGAATGAACGTGCTGGACTGCTCTAAAAGTAGGCTTTACTCAACTAAAATCACAAAACACAAATGGTGTATATTTTAAAATATATAATAACTTTTTAAAAATATTTTTGTCTTTTACTTTTCAGTTCTACAGTGCATGTCCACACAGCCGCTCGGGCTACATAGGTTACCAACTCATGCATTATAAGTGAGATAAACTGTGTGTCGCTACAAATTATGCCAGCGCTCGCCCCTTTGACATACAGTAAGCTAGTGCATTCTCCCCCTGCGACGATTTTCACATCGCCTCCCTTTGTAGTGCCCTTCAGAGAACCCGTTGCCTTGCCGCCCTGCGTGCAAGCATGTAATCCTTTCCATCAATGAACTCCACTGTGTCATTTAGCCACTCTCAGGATGGCAGCTACTTTCCCCACAGAGAGTCCAGCCCACATTATTAAGGCAAATAGCATGAAGAGGCTAGGGCCAGTTAGACATGGCTGAGACTTGGAATTGAAAATAGCATCAGTCCCATGCAGGGACTGGTAAACACAAAAAGGAGCCTGGGGCGCAACACAGGACCACCCTCCCCTTCTGTACTCCAGCTCTGTTTTGGTAGAGCTGGAGAATAAGCAGCGGCCGTTCCACCTTCCCCCACTCCCCTGCCACTATGCTCGAATAATATCACGGTCACATGGTAAAGTGAGTTGTAGACTCCCGTTGAAGCTGTGTGTCGTGGGGCTGTTATTGGACTTGTTTAAAATCACCAGTGAGTCATACAAGATGCATGTGGAAAGTGGCGGCAGAGAAGAGAGAGAGAGAGTAACTGTAAGCGCAGGCCTGGTGTGAAATGCATCTTGGTGGAGAACGCTGCTAAACTAGCGCTCTGTGCAGGGACTTGTAAGGCACTTTGTGTTTTGCTTGGGTATAGCACTCACAAGGAATATTAAAATTTATGGACCATGAGGGTTTAGGTTGCAAACACACATGCATAAGGCTTGCACACTCCCCGTACTTAAAATGCATCAAACCCAAACTTTGATATTGCCGTAAAATCCAAACAGATGCCACATGCCCAAAAATGTAACTAGAGGAAATGAGATGCACTTGTTTCACAGTCAAACATTTTTCTACTGAAAGGGCATATAAAAATAGTGCTTGTCATGCTGTTTATCCACTAAGGCAGTTTTTGAAGTTTAATGCAAAGTTTCTCGTGAGTCAAAAGCCGTGGCCTGGAAAAGCAGATGTGTGCAGAACAGTAATCTAGTTTTTAAACAGATAATAAAAAAACCCTAAATTTTATCAGTTTTCTGCTTGTTGGATCATGTCTAAATTGTGACCTGTATATGAAGTGCATGTTTAAATACCTAATGGTTTTTTCCCCACAAATTTTGTTAAAAACATGCAGCATAAGGAAATCAAAACGAACTTCGGAATGTGAAAATGCATTAATGAGATCTCATCACTGCCTGCAGGCAAATTTAGGTGCATTTTTCTGCAAATTGCAAACTGCAAAAAAAAAAAAAATCTCCTGTGATTCATGAGTGGGGCCCACAGCACAACAGATGTTGCTTGATTTCTAAAATAATAGAGAGGCAGGGCTCAATGCCTTGACAGCACAGTCCTTATGTACTCTTAACACTGGAAGAGTGCCAAGGAAGAATTAGGTCAGCTAAAGTGCACTGCACCTTGTGGAACTCCACGTTACAACAGCATCAGGGGAGGGGGGGGGGTTGTGCGGACAGCACAACTAGTTTTCTTTTTTTCTTCCCCAACTCTTGTATCATAGAAACGTGAGCAGAAACGTTACACCCCTGAGTCCAGACTGCAGCCTAATTATTTTGAGCAATGAAAAGAGAAGGAAAAGCGGAATGAGAGAGAGGGAAAAATGCATGTGAATTGCAATTCTTTCATACAGCCTGCATAAGGGGTGCATAACCACAAGCCTGAAAAAAAATCCTTACAGCACAATAAAACTGATTGTATCATCACCTTTTTTCCCTTACAGGGTGCATTTCCACTAGTCTTCACATCACCTCCTAAAAGGAGCATGTACTACTGGAGTACACAGTGACAGTAAAAAAAGAAAAAGAAAAAAAGAATAATAATAATAATAATAATAATAATAAAAAATAGCAGAGCAGGGATGAGAGGAAAGAGAAGGCACAGTCAATACCCATTTTTTGCCAAGGCATCCTAGTGAAAAAGAGCAAAGAGACAAAAGGAGCAGATGGATGGAGATGGAGCTAACGCTGAAAGAGAGTGTGACAGGGAGTAACAAAAGCAAGAGGGAGCTGCTGTGAGTGATAGAAAGCATTGGACAAAGACGGGCATGAATTAGAGGCAGATATGGAAGGAAGGGAAGGAAGATGGAAGCTAAGTACAGGAAGGCGTGATTGGGGACAGGAAGTATCAACCTTAACAAAGGGTCAGAACGATGGGAGGCCAGCGATCGTCTCTCCGTGCTCCGAAGCTGTTCCATCCCTCATCTAAAAGATAAACCACCTCACGAGCGCCTGCTTGATTCCCAGTGCCAGTCCGTCCACACCCAGTATCTCAGGGTTAAATCTGGTGGTTACTACAGTCCCATCCCCTGCATATTCCAGTCACAGTCTGAGATTTTCCTGCTTAGAAAGGGTATCTGCCTCACACGTGCTACGTATTCATTTACAGATTTTCACACACACACACACACACACAGTCCCCTCCACCACCAGCATGACCTCGTTGCCCCCTCGTGACTATCACGTTTTGGAAATAAAATTGAGTTGCAAATGCTCCCTCTCCCTATCTCTCGTTAGCAACAACAACTAAGAGATAATGAGATGCGGATTTGAAGATGACAGAAAGTAATTGGTTTTGATGTGTGTAAAATCGTGATTTTAACTGGACATGATATTCAAATGACTTGGCAGCCGTCCATCAGCATGAAAGCGTGTGTAAGCATATTGCAGCCTGGGCTGAGCAATGATGCTGGCTTTTCCTTGTGAGTAAGCAACCTCAGTGTTTTTGGCAACTAAAGCTTTCCTCTGTTTCTTTCCATTCAAACATCATTATGCCTTAAGCCATTTCCACTGTCTGGAAATAACAGCGATTTTCATCACTTCATTTCAGGATATCTGATCATCAGCGGTTGAAATCTACTGCGTGGGCAAGTGTCAGGCAGTCACTCAGTCAGTCAACCCTTGCCCCGGCTTCGCGGTCCCTGCAGCCTTCTCTCCCAGTCCCTTTCATAATCCCTTGTTGTGTGCTTTGTGGTGCTCTGTGTCCACCGGGACTGTCATCAGCGCCACAATAAACAGGATTAATCAGCACTGGCATTGGGCACTTTGGTCCAGATGACGCGTGTAATTAAGGAGTAATTGGCATGTCATCTGTACATGAGAAAATATGACATGCGCGGGCCAGATGTAGTCATTGTGACGCCCCACAACAAGCGGTGCTTGAACAACTGTGTCCTCAAAGGCTTTTTGAAGAGCGATAACTTCCTTTGCACTGCTGACACTCGCTTCCTTAACATCTTTATTCAGCCTGCAAGCTCGCTCGCATTGTAATTCACTTGCTTATTCATTTATTTACATGCTAACACACTTAAACTCTAATTTGCTAACTTATTCATTTATTTACATGCTAACCCACTTACTGCCACTTGCATTCAGCAACTTATTCATTTATCCACATCCAGGATGACACAGTTACTTCCTTGAGAATTCATTTATGCACGTAGGAAGTCACTTACATTCTCGCCGGCTTAATTAAGAGGCCCCTCTCTTTCACTTCACACAAAAGGATGGGTTTATGTAGCTCAATATATACTGTAGCTGCACACAATGGTAGATGGCCAAGATGCCCTTTTATGTTTAGGGTCATGCCGGCTGCAACAATAGGTCTGAACTGCCCTTATCTCTGCTTGTAAACGTGAGGCTCTGGGATAAGTCAGAGCCCGATTTCATGGCTCATGAGGGAGGTGTTGGGATGAACATAACTGAGGGGAGAGGTTGTTTTTTGGGTTTTTTTTTTTTTTGTAATTTGCTCATACAACTTATGTTTCACTGGTTGTAACAGATGCCAGAAATAAATTTAAAAAATAATGAAAAAAGAAAAAGAAAGGCGATCTCCAGCAGGCTTTAGGATAATACTCTAAGCTCCATGAAACACAGCAAAGACTCATCCCTATTTATTATTATCCTGTTCTTACTTGGAGTATCTGCAGTCATTTGTCAGTGCAAATGCAATTTTGAATTATATTAACATAAGTAACATTAGGCATTCTAAACTTTCACATGCATCTTCTCTATAAATTCAATTGCTCCAGGATTATTAAAGGTGCGTCAGAGTAAATAAACATTACGACTCACGTGTGTTTGTAACACGATTTTATACACGGCAAAGAGGCCAAAGAAAACCCAGCATCAGTGAAACAAAGTTTGGGCATAAAGCTGGTAGGAGGGTTATGCTTGGCAGGGAGCGAGGTCAGCCATGCATTTGGCTGGTAACCTCAGATAGCTGCTGGCTAATTTGCAGTATGCCCTCAATCGCAACAGAAAGCCTAGAGCCACGCTGAGGGAGAGAGAGGGTGGCCATAACGGCAAAGCAAATGGCTCATAGAGATATCCCAGTTGTTTTTCATCACATCAATTTCACGCCTTTGCTGCCAGTTTTTCAGAAATGTGACAAGATGGAGACAGGGATGAAAAAGAAGAAAAAAAAGTAGGGGGGGGAGGGGGGAGATGGTGAAGAGAAACAAAACAATGAGCTTGGAGATGCATTAATATGGCAAAGTTAATCTTGATGTTAATCTCGAGGCCTGTTCCTGGTGCAAGTGAAGTCATGCTGTCAGAGCTGTCTCAGGAACTAATAAATGGAGGGAAAAAAAAAACAAAAAACTCTTAAGCTAAAATCTTTACCGACAATGGTGCCCACATCTCAATTTACTGACGCAATGCAGGAGTTCCTCCGGCAATTCAGTCTATTCTTTCTGGTATGTTTGCAGAGAACTGAAGAAAAAATAATTTGCTTTGAGTGCAATAAGACTTACTTCCTTAGTACGCCTTTGCTAAAACTGTGATTTTACTTCCCAGAAGCACAACTCCTAATGTTACCTGTGGAATTTATTGATGTTGAGTCAACGTCTTATTAACTGTGAAGCAGTCAAGCTCTACAACAACATTTCCAATTATCTCTGTTGTTGCATTCTTGTATTCCTAGGAAATGTATCCAGCTCCAAGAAGCTTCCACTAAATTCCAAAAGATGTTGCACCTATTATGAGGTTTTATCTATAGTGCAAACGTGTCTGTTGATGACATAGCAGATATTTAACCTCAGAATGACTTTATGGTCTCTTGACCAAACACATTTTATGGCAGTCTGCATAATTCCTGTCTTTCATCTCTTTGAACCTTCAAACAAGCTGTGTCTTATGGAGCATTATGACACAATAAGCACCACCTTGTACAGCTGTACATTTAAGATCTATCAGACTGTGGGTTGTGTAATTATTAATCCCTATAAAAAGATGTTTTCATATGAATATGTAGAGACTCTGTAAGCAAGAGATTTTTGCCACTGCAAGTTTTGTGGCTTACATTCTGAAGCCCATTTATAGTCCGAGAAGTAGTGGTAAGTTATACCTGGCTTTTTTACACAGTCCCTGTTCCAAATACAATCTCCAAAGCACTGGCATTTTTATTGGCTTCTTAAAATTCTCTGTAAACAATGACTCGGGCACACACAGAGCATGAAGTCTTGGCTAAGATATCTGCTGGCCACACCAAAAGTTATTAATAAATAGCCAGTGGGTGGAGAATCATTATAAAGGTGAGCATATAATCTCAGTAGAAAATCAGCTTCAAACTGCTGAAAGCATCTCATCTTGTATAACTGTGGGATATAGTTGATTTTGTATGTACAGTATTTTGCAAAAGACTTGAGCCAACCCTCATTTCTGTATATTCTGCTTGGAAAATGGGAAATAGCTGCAGCAGTTTATTAAAATATGCAAACACACATTCAAATACAGCAAATAAAGCAATAAACAGAGTTTGTACAATTCTAACAAACTTGTCAGTATGACCACCTTTATTCTTCAACACAGCCTGAACTCTCTTAGGCAGCACTCTTCTAATCTCTTTAAGTAGTCTTCAGGAATAGTTCTCCAGGCTTCTTGAAGGACACTCAAAGCACTTCTTTGGATGTTGGCTACCTTTTGTTCTGTTCCCTGTAAAGATGACCCCAAACTGTTTTAATAATGTTGAGGTCTGTGTTCGGGTATGTTTTTACCACATTGCCAGTGTGTTTGGGATCACTGTCATTTTAAGCAGTCACCAAGCAGATATTTTCATTTTCATCAGTTTTGACAAGCTCTCCAACACCACTGGCTGAAATGCAGCCCCACACCATGACAGAGCCTCCACCGTGTTTTAAATATGGCTGTAGACGCTCACTGCTGCACCGGTCTCCTGACTTCCTCCATACATATTGGCAACAATTTGAAACAAAACTTCCAAATTTGGATTGCACTGTTTTTCAGTCCAGGTCTTGTGTAATTTGGCATTCCTTAGCCTTTACTCCCTGTTTCCCTTCCTTGAAGTCCCGTGCCTGGTCTTTGCTATTTTTTCCCCATTTCTTTAGGATAGGATGACATCAATCCTCCATTTGGCCACTTTCCTCAATTTTTTTAAGGAAACACTGCACACCATGCTAAGATATGCCAAGATTTTGGCTAACAGCACTTTGGGAATCATCTGTCAAACAGTGTCACCTTTGGAAGTTTTTAAGGAATAAACTAAAAAAACAAAAACGTGAACAAATAAGGTATTTTCAGGACAGCCTCCTAGTAACACAGTGCCTAAAAATACAATTTAAAATTGGTTTGTTGCTTAGTGATCTGTTATGTGCAGACTCAACACCGGTTCATCCCTTGAGTTTAGATGCCTTGTTATGCTTGACCGATTCATAGGTGAGTGTTAAGTGGCTTAACAAACAAAAAGCATTCCTCTGAAAATTGTCAGTGAAAGCACTGAGCTGAAAATGAGTGAAAAAGCAGCCAATGTCCAAAGAAAAACATTGAAAGACCTTCAGAAAACCTGGAGAACTGTTGCTCAAGACTTCTTTAAAAAAAATGACAAGAACCTCGGGCTCCTTGGAAGCAAAATATAAAGAAGAGCGGGATGCTCAAGACTTTTTCACAGTACTGTATCGATTCATGCGCTACAGGAAAACAGCAGGAAGCCCAGGACTGATAAAAAAGTCAGTGCTTCTGCTGAGTGCTTGATGGAGATCGTCGTGAATAGTTAACTAGACTCCAACTCATTGGAAAATCTTCCATCCAGTATAATTAATGACAGTGCATTTTTAATTACCCCTTTGCAGCAGTAGGCTCTACAGCTTTTGTTTATTGAGCCCCACTGATACCCATATTAACAAAGTTAGGTTAATGATAGAGGTATTTTACTTAATAGCATTTTTATTACTCCCACCAAGAATGAAGCAATTAATTAACAATGGGCGAATTAAGTTCCTCTCCTGTAATGGCCTACCAACACAGGACATCATTACCAATCGTCAAAATAATTCATAAAGCGATGACTCAGGTGGCAGGACGGTGATGGGAAAAATGAATATTCCCCGGCATACGTCTGATTTTTCATTTTAGAATGGAATAAATTATGGATAAGGTCTGTCAGTGGACATGTTGGTGGTACTGCATGCAGAGTGAGCCAAGGGATCAAAGATGCAGTGCGTTAAGTCACAGATGTGACATAGATTTTCCAGTGGGAGGGGGGAAAAATGAAAAAAGAAAGTCTTGCTGCACATTAGGAGCAGGTGACTATTATCTGAATAGATAAAGCAGCGAATTAAAGATACACAGAACAAATAGAAAAAGGAGAGATGGGAAAGTGAGGGAGAGCACTGAATGTTCAAGAAATGACATCGAATAATGGACCTCAAAGACATATATGAAAGCGCATAATCTTTTAAGCTTGCATTTGAAGGTAATCTCCCATTAAAGAACACTAGCTATTTCTTTGTGGAGGGGAAATGCAAAGACAGCAGAACTGATGGGGACTATTGGTGTGACTTTGAATAGAGGAAAGACTGAAATGGGAAAAGGTGCAATTTCTCAGGCGCCGGACTTCTGTGTTAAATTCTTTCATTCCAACAGAACTACTAAAACAGTGGCTGCTGAGAAATATAATCCTCCACCCCCAACCTCCCAACACACAAACACACACTGAGCCCAAGTACACATGCAACAAAGAGGAAGAGATTAAAGCATTAATTCAGTGAGAGGGAATAGGATCCTAGCATAAATTTAGAGTTAATGTTTTGGGGTTATCTTCTCTGCTGACTGCCGTTTCTACTCTCCGTACTCCATTGCACTCCACATACAAATGTAAATCAGGGTCACACCCTGTATCCTATAACATATAATGCTGTAAACTCTTGTTTTTCTTTGATAAGCTCTGTATGCGTTTGTGTGTGTTTGCAGTGACAACGGGTCCATTCTTGTGTGTGAACAGGGAAAAATACCAAATCATCCAAGTGCATGTATGTATATTTGTGTGGGAGGGTGTCTGTGAACGTGGGTATTTACATCGCAGACAGAAAGTTTTATGCTCGGCTTGGGGTGGGGTGTGGGGGGTACCAAAGAGAGAGCCTTGTTTGTTTGCCTGTCACTGCTGGGTGGGATGTACCTTACCAGGCGCACCAGCTTTCTCCTGGCTTCACACTGGATACCAGCTGGTGTGTGCTGGGGCGCCACAACGAATCGTGCCAGTGTCACAAACGAAGGGGAAAGTGTGCCTCATCGTATAGAAAACTATCTTGGCAGCCTCCGTTCCTCATTAAAAATGCACTAACGCTGAACGCTCCCATTAATTTAAGCAGGCTGTATTTAGCGAGGGTAGCCTCATGTACAGTCTATAAAACACAGCAATTAAAGCAGGTAATTTTGGCTGCATCAAGGCCCAGCCGAGCGTAATAGGCCAGAAATGTGGAAAAATTCCTCTAGCAGCCAAAGCTCGATGTGAGAACAGCTAGGATGCTGCCCACAGCACAAAGACAGATATGGAACTAGAAGATGACATGATTTAATCTTGCTCCTGGCTGATAATGGAAAGAAAATCTGTTAATGTTCTAGCTACGGTGTTGAAGATAATCATCTCTGTGGTTTCAATTCTTATTTCAAGACATCAGTCATCCTAATATAGAATAGAAAATGAGGTATAAGGCTATCATGATAGACACAATATTAATAAGAGACAGCGCCTACCCCTATGATAATACGAATGTAGAGGCAATTAAACACACATCGCCCCAGAAACAAAAGATGTGGCTTATTTAGGGGTTTGTGTTGCATTTTGTAAGCAACATACATTGTATGTTGTGTAAAGCGGAGGACCATTCGACAATAGCACCTGTCATGACATCATTACAACTCCGGTTTGAACTTCTTATAGCTTCAAGGAGAAGTGCTAAGATGCAAAGCATGCTTTCAACTGTAACCCGAGTAGGTTACAACGTGGAGACATCACATGTGCAGACTTTAAGACTTTGCGCAAAGGGAGGGACAGAATAGTTCACATTGCCCCATCCCATAGCAACAACTTTTTTGTTTTTCCTTCTTCTCATGTCTGAAGCGAGCACAGACATAGAAATGTTCTTGGGTTTGTATCAATGTCTATAGAGCACTTTCACAAAAGACTAAAATATTTTAGGTCTTTAGCGCTTGCTGAATTTTGAAAACATGCCAGGCATCAGTGACAAAACACTGAGGTATAGTTGGTCATGTGTCCACTAATGAGGTCAGAAAGTATACAGCTGAACTTTACAGGAACTGGGGGAAAAAAATATGCATAATATAAGAACCATATAAGCTGTGTTTGAAAAAACAAATATTCAAATGATTACTTTTTTCAACCCACAAATGTGTGCATGAGAAGTATCCAACCTATGTGAGCTATGCAGAGCTGAAGAAGCCTTTCGGATGAGAGGTGAAACATCTTCAAGAACCTAAAAAAGAAGTCCAGATGCCTTCAACTCAAGAGCATAAGACTGTCAAACCTATGCGACATATTCCCCAATAATTGTTTTCTCTACCTTTTCTCGCCATTTGTAAAAATTTGAAAAAAGACTTGAGTCATTTGCAGTGAACAAACAGTGAGGAGGGCTTTAGTCCAAAGACTGCTATTTCTATCTGCAGTCATTTATATTCTGTGGCATGGTTCTGCTCTGGGAGCTCCTTGCCCTTTCATATGCACACATGGAAAGCTGGAGATGGGGTCACTGACAACACTTATGATATCGACTAATACAGATACAGAATGGAAGGAAGTGGGTTATAAAGTGGCTTGCAGGTGTGCAACAACTGTGGCCAGCCTAAAGCAGCTTAAAAAAAACAAACACATCCTTTATGAAATTTACAAGATCCAATTGCATGTGTAGAACGGCTTCATCTATGGAATCATCCAAAACTCGAACAATAAAAAACTCACAGAGCAGCATTCCAAAAATGGACAGCGATCAGACACAAGAGATTCAAAGAAATGTTTGGAAAACAATGGACAAATAGTAGCACAGAGATGTAGGTATATTATCTGGTTGAGAAAATAGTTGATTGAAGAAAATTGGCAGATAAAATAAACAATAAAGGAATGCTGGCACTAAAACAGCACTTGGGGGATTAGGGATAAGTATCGGCAAAGCGTTATTGTTACAGTTAGGCTATTCAAGCACATCCCATGACTCAAGTGACAACCTTAGTCATATAAATAGATAAGGCCATAGTCTTAATGAAAAGCTATAGTCTACAAAGTAGCATTACAGTGAAACAACTTAAACCCTCCATAGAGTTCAGTCAATGTGAGAGCAACTCCCATGTGGACAAGTGTGAGTTACTCACTTTGTGCTCTCGTGAGGTATCTTGTAAGTAAGCCAGGCTCGGGTATGTAACGCTGTCCACATTTCCATACCCCAATAATAATTACCCTCAATTTACTCTCTGCCCCAGAGGCATGTGAAGTAAACAGTCCAAGAATATAACCACATCCATGCTAAAATGTGATTTCACATCAGGAGGTGGCCACATGGTATGGAAGATAAATCATTTTCTATACGTATGAGAACTAGCGTGCTGCCAAGTGCAAGATAAGAAGTCAGCTTAGTCCACTGTTGTTTACAAGGCTCCCTTTTATGGATTTTATTTATGGCGGATCATGACCTTGAATAATATTAGTGAGTCAATAACATGAATTCACTAAATTGCAGTCACTGATAAGAGCACACTGCAGAACTGTTTCATAAAAAATACTTCCCATGGATAATGAAACTTGGGCATGATTATGTTTAACAGTAAAACTGTGATGTCTGCGTACTGTCCAATGACTAATAGCAGTGCGACTTTAATGACTACTCCTGCTGCTGCCATGCACTAATTCAAAAATGATTAGTTAGTTCCCTTTCTTTCCTGAGTAGAAATGTGGGCCATCAAATGTGGGACCATGATAGTACAGTAAGTGGCCAATCTTATAAACACACTCAGCTAATGTGCTCATTCAGTCTCTTACTTCCTTTTAACTGACAGGTCAACGTCTTCTGTGGTTTTAACATCACCCGTCACTTTATTTGATTTTAGCTCTTAATATGCAGCTGTTGGCCCTGTACTGTATACAAACAGACAGTTCAGTTTCCTAAAGGGATGAAACTTGAAACTAAAGCCCTTCTAAGAGATGGGATATGTATCATTCCTGGCTGCATTGATATGTTAAAGGGATAGCATTCTGTTATTCAGGCTTGGTTTACTTTTTTTTTTATATTAAATTAATGTTCCTCACGACTTTATACAGGCATGCCCACCATATTGATGGAACAAGCCTTGGTGCTTGCACCATGCGGACAAGATTTGGCAGTACATCTAGTAATACATATATAATGCATGAACACAGATTTCTTACCATAGAGGTTATATTTTTAGTTACTTTGATTGTTGGAGATGCCAAGTCTGTGGGGAAGTCATGTGCTGTTAAGGGAAAATATCCATACACGCTTCCTCGATGCGAACAAAAGTAACCTAGATAATGTTAATGTGAACCTATCTCAATGTATAGGTGTAACTTACTATAAGAAATTAATAAGATTGCTACTGTTGTGCCATGTGGGTAAATGAGTGTTCTTACTTAGAGCGTTTCTGTTTATTTCATTTTTCTACTTTTGTGTTAGCATCACAGACCGTGTATAAAAGGGGTTAGCATGTTGCTTTTACAGGTGCCTGAAAAGCTGGGATGTTGTATTCATAGAAGTCTTTACCGCCACATTCTTGTTCCTTTGTGCACTAAATTAGGAGTTATGTGCATATTGTCACTCCTCAAATGTTGTGGATCGCTCTGCCCTGTTTGTCCCATCTCCAGCATGAACTGAGGTTGAATTGCTGTTGCACAAGTGCTTTATTCCTATCTAAGCAAAATGTAGGTAATTTAGGAGCTTATGCAGTGCAAGTAACAATATAACTACTTGACTGTAACGTCACTACTGAATTTAGTACAGTAATGCTATTACAGTAATGTGTTACTTTAAAGATATCTTCTTTAAGCAGTTTACCTTAAGCCCCAGTCACACGGGTCAAGAGACCTGTCAGCAACCCCCTGGCAGCACCAGGCTGCTCGGAAAAAAAAGTGTTTTCCATGACTGGTTGGCGAGTGACTGCTGGCAGTCACAAGGTGAAATTGGTTGCAAAGGGGTATATGGTAGTGCAATTAGAACATCCTTGCAAATGCTTTGGTTGTTCGCAGATTTCCATGGTCACCTGTAGTTTGCATGGAAAACAGAGACTTGTATGTAAACACTTACCAACTGCTTGCCGAGTAGTATTGAAATTGTGAAACGGGCGAAGCACAAACCGACGCAAAAGTTTCACTACCGTTCCGCGAATAGTTGGCCAGTGCTTGCAGACAGGTTGGTGACATGCATGCAAACTATGTGTGACCACAGCAGTCTGCTAGCGAACAAAGCCATCACAAAGAGGACCTTCTTTGTGCCCAGTTTCACCTAGCGACAAATAGAAATGTCCAGCAACTAGTTGCCAGCTGGTCAGGGAATATATATTTTCCCCCAGCAGCCAATGGTTTCAGTACAAACATTAGAAAATGTAATTTTCATACTTATATTTATGTTTTGAGTCTGAGTGAAGGAGGCTTTTAAACACTGGCCAAACTGACATTTAAGTTTCTAATAATAAAGTGGGTAACTCAAGCAACATGACAAGATTTGACAGTTATGTGTGGAGCAAATGCACCTCCATTAAGCAGAAGGGCTTCATATTATCATGCGAGCAGTATCACTGTTCAACATAAGCTGACACCTAGCGTAGTATAAACCAGCATCGAAAGTCACACTTTCAATGTTGACCAGCTGTGAAAACACAATGCCAGTGTGCCAAATTTTGCACAGATGAGAAATTATTGTGTGCAGTTCTATGTTACAGATTCAGAGTTTGGGAATTAAAGCCTGGAAGCATTTGTTAAGGTATGAAGAAAAAAAACAAAAACCAATACATTTGTCTTATGTGTTATGTTCTCCAACACTACATTTCCTTTGAGACTGCCGAGCTCACACCACAACTGTTTCTCAACCATTTTCACATTCAGTTGGCCCAGACTGGGGCAAGGCAATTTGGCTCTCAGGCCATCTATACAGTGCCTTGTCTGGGAATGGATTTAGTGATTCTGATCTTTTTTTGTGCCCATGTTCTTTGTCTCCATTGTGAAGACTAAGGGAAAGAAAGCGAGAGAGGGGGGAAAAAAACAAGTTTGACCGAAGCCCAGTCAATTATCTCCCAGGTGTTTGACTGAAGTGATTGTAAGCGATCGCGGCAGTTCCCACGAGTCCTGGACTGAGACGGGCTGGAATTAGCCAGGAACAAAACCCAATTCAGCAGAAGTGAAGAAACAGCAGTTTTGAATAAAACCAGGCAGAGAATGCAAAAGAAAAGGTTCCCTGCAGATGATAAAGTCAAATCTTGGCTCCTTTTTTTCACTTCGTCCTCCATCCCCCTGTTACACACAGCCTATCATATAGCCTCGTCTTTTAAACAAACCGTGGGTCTGGAATTGTGTCTGTGGTGCTTCCAATACCTTATTGTGTGGAGGTTAATTACTGGCAAGGCATGAGAAAATTACATTCTCAAAATAAAGTATTATGATTGGCCCTTCTGCTGGCTATTTTAAGTCATGCGTGGTCTTCATACAAGATAGCTGGGAAACCAGATTTTTAGACTTGTTCGATATCAAGTAACCTCTTTTCAAGTCCTCTATTAAAGGGACTATTCTGACTTGCAAATTACCTTTCTTTCCCAGGCCCCAAACACCATTTCCTCACGAAGATTAAGTTATAGCCTGTACATGAGCGCACACAGTGTTGTAATAACACAGGACACTTTTCTATTGATATCAGAGAATTTCGTTGTGTCTTTTCACATCTCTTCCTGAGAGAATTCAGTCATGCTGAAGGGCAGCATTTCTGTACAGGAAAGATACTGCAGGGAATGACATTTAGAAAATGGATGGGGGAAGAGGAAAGCGATGCATCTCTCAATCTCAACCTGAGGTAGTGGTAGGCTAACCTATGTGATTGTAGCCTAAGCTAGCTGCTGCAGGAGACCAAGCACATTCCTCAATTCAATTCTTAACCACTAAAGGATGGTTAGCTGAGTAAGGACTTTAACTCAGCCTCAGTGAAGAGTCGAAGTAGGAGCCTGCTTAGGTTTGTATGAATCTCTTGACGGGAGGCCCCAGTTCCCAGGCAATGATTGTGCATTTTCCTCCCTGCTGGAATCTTATTTACTCTCGCCTTCCACATGAGATGGCTACGTCAAGCATGGTTTGCGTCTGCTGCGCTCTCGCCCGGCTGCTCATGCTGCACGCCAGCTCACACACATCAGTGCTAATAAATATGAAGCCTGGGGAAACTGGCTTCTCCTGGTGCGCAACGCTGGAGGTATGTGCCAAACTGGCAACCCAGAGTCAAAGATCACGTCACGAGCAAGCTCGAGCTGCTTTGGACTGTGATGAGTATGTAAGCACAAACAATGACTCCAGGGGCTATGTGGCATTGCCACAGCAAAGCACACGCACCCACCCATGACCACAAAATGTCATTCCCGTTTTCTTTTTAAATAATAGATGAGCAAGTCTTTCAGTTTCAGCTCTCTTTGGTTAGAGTCACGCGCTAGCATATAGCTTTTCTTGACCCCATACCTTTTCTTTTCATTTACAATAATCCATATTACTCAGTTCACTGATCCAGCATGCAGCAAGTCACATGTGTTATCTGCTCTGCTTATTAAATTAAAGCAACACAGAAGGGAATAGTATAGCCCATGTAATGGAGACCAGGGGTTCCATTATCTTTATCTGTTTATATTGTTTAATGAAGGATTGACATTTTTAAAAAAGCTATATCCAAAAGAACACACACTGATTGTTTTGAGTATTCTTTATTGAGTTTTGAGTTAGTTTGTGTTAGTGGCAGTTATGTAAGGTGAAGAAATGGAGGGGGACTGGCCATCCTACCTGTGTAGAAATAAAACCTTAGTCAGAACTATTCACAATTATCTGTTTCATAATTTTCATTCTGTGTTATAAATATTAGGTGTGTGTTAAGGTTAGCAGTACTCACCTTCTCCTGGTTGTCTCTTCAGCAGGATGCGGAGCAAAAGATTGGAAAGAGCTCAATCACCTGCTTATGAGCCCCTGGAGCAAACCAAAGTGCCAGGTTAGGGGAGTTTAGGTTAAAGTGTTTTAATATAGATATATAAAATCAATTAATCAAACATGTTACTGAATTATGTATAGGAATTTGCATATATTTAAATATTCTTTCTTTGTGTCATATTTTGTTTGGTGTTGGTGAATGTGATTATTTGGGTTTCATTTGATTGGCTACACCCAAACTTGGACTATTCTGGATGCTCACCTGGGGCAGGGAGAGTATGAAAGGAAACCATCTGCTTGTAGAGTTGTTGTTGCTGTGGTTGTTGGTGTTGTGTTGAGGTTACCGTGAAACGCTCTTGCTTATTTAATGAAGCCCCCAAGTTGGATGAATTTGATTTCAGCCTCATGCCTTTTCTTAAACGCCAAGTGACCTCCGGCCAAACTGACACCCCAAAACAGTTGCTTTCTCCATCCTCTATAAGATTTCATGATGTTCTTCCACTAAGCTGTGGAAAATAGTCAAAAACAGTGTGCATGTGTCCCAGACAAACACTTTCACACAGTGAATGTGTGCTGAAAAGCTCCTTTGAGCACGGGACAGGTGACACCTCAAGTCGCTGATGGAGTGTGACATCCTGCAAGAAATGATGCTCCTTTTTTTTTTTCTAATGTCCCTCCAATAGTCAGACTAGTCTCTCTCATCAAGCTAATTTGCAGTGTCATTTCCTGCCCTGAGTAGTATCACCCCCTGCCCTCAGTTTTCACACATTAGGTACCGTAATGCCATGGCCCCAGTAATTTTTATACATTTGAAAAATAGTTAATGTGTTTACCCAAACCAGTACATGACACTACCACTATATTTATCTATCTAGGAGAAAAAATTCAAAAGAATTTCAAGGCTGAGCAGATGAAGAGAAGCAAGAATTGAGCTGTAATAAGAGTTGCAGAAAGAATACAAGTAAACTGTGCTGCAAAAATCAGCAAAAACAGTATTTTAAGATCTGCCTTTTGTTTACTTTGATATATCTAGATAATGATAAGTTATTTGCAGCCAGGCTTTTTTTCATGCTTTCAGTAATGAGCATCCAGAACAGTGTTGCCATTTGTTTGACATCAATAAATTGACATCAGCTCCCACATCCACAACAAACGAACAGGAGATGATCTGCTGAGAGTTGTGTATCGACTACAGTGACAAAAACCACATACTTTCATTTGGTGCCTTTTAGCAACCATGTTGAAGGTAATAGTGTATATAGTAGATATGAATAGATCAGTTATTTTGATTTCTTAGAACTGTGGAGTTCTATTGCTCATGCAAATTCTTTGCAGCTACTGCAAATACAATGAGGCTTGTGGGAGTTTGCCCAACCAGTCTAGATGTGTTTTGTGGACTTAGAGAAGGCATTCGAACGCATGTCAGGGTGTCCTGGGGTCATGCTTCAGGAATATGTGGTATCTGACCCATTGTTGCAGGCTATCTTATCCATGTACAACCATTATGAGAACTTGGTCTGCACTGCTGGCAATAAGTTAGACTTGTCAGGGCTTTCAAATTGTTTTGGAGTAGCAGGGGGGCATGTCAAAGTAGCAGGTACCTTTTGACCGAGACCTCTGCTGTCCTCCGTGGGTGTTAGGGTTTGGGTTAGGAAGTTAAGGAAGCTATAGATAATCTTACATGGTTCTCCTGGGTTTACTTTCGCCTAGAACATTTTATTTTTCTGTCCTGAAATTGATTCGTCACTTTTCCCATCTGTTTCGCTTTTAAGAGTACAATCCCCTAAATTTTACTACTTTTTAACGACTTTCATTCAGTACTCCCATAAATATATCAAAGTTACTATAAATGAACAACTTCTACTATGTAAGGAGGAAATGCCATGGCCAATGTGTTCATAAACCATTACTTATATGCAGTGATGGTATAGTTACCTTGAAAAATTAGTCCGATTACTGATTACTCCTTTAAAAAGTAACGTAGTTACTTTACGGATTACTTAATTTTAGAAGTAACCAAGTTAGATTACAAGTTACTTTATTAGTTACTTTCAACAGCTGCCGGTGATCATCTGCCATAAAGTAATCCCGATGTTTCTGGTGTGCTTTTATGTGTAATGTCTTTGCTTATATTGGTAACCAGAGTGCAGTCAGCATGATTTATGAAGGGCTTATATATGAAATGAAGAAATAACCTGTTTTTCAACAATCTTTAGGAGTCTGTGTGATTGTACCTACATTATAATCAATCCAGTGTTTTTTGACCACTTCAAATATCTTTATAGAACTGTGATGTTATATTTGTTGTGATTTCTGCAGCCTTCTGAGCCACATTTCTGTTTAAAAAGACATTTTTAATGTCAATGACAGTTTTTACCTTGATAAAAAAAAAAGAATATATAAGTCACTTTGCCAAAAACTGAGTGCAGCTTGTACCCTGTGATAGAAATGCTGTTTCTCACTCACAATGACCTGATATCATTCATGAGAGAGATGTTTGACACGTTTCACAGATTATAGGTCAACAAGTCATTTAAATACAGCCATTTAAATACGGGCAATCGTTTTTTGGCAAATACCGAAAATTGCTTTTTGGCAGACGATCACTTTTTGGCACAACACCGGCAGCACCCCCGCCGCCTCAGCATAAAAATGACAACCATGAAACGAGGGCGAGTCAGCCGTGTTTAAGGGCAGCATTTCCTCTGCTACATACTGTCCGACCAGCTTCTTCAGCTCTCTTCTTACTGGTTTGTACCGAAGTCCAGCTTTTGTTGTTTGGGTGCTGGGGGGCCTCCTGCATTAGCCCCAGCTCTGCTTCACCACCTGGTGGGACTCGCTCTGTAAGTGTGACTGCGCCGTGACTCCAGATGTTTCTTCAAACCTGACGTAGTGTTTTTGAAGCTAGATAGCACTTTGTCGCCAGCACAGAGTGCACAACTAACCTTGATACTGTCATCTTCAGCTGATACAGACTCACAATAGTTCCTGTATTTCAGCTAGAAAATGTGCATCTCTCTCCTCCCTCCATTGTTTACGTTTGTGTGTCTGTGTACAATATATTGTCCTCATGATGAAAATGGGACGCCAGACGTCACTCCCCGAGACGCAAGAAGAAAGCAAAAATATATTGTTTTACTGAGAAAAATGACAAAAAAGTAACACACACACGGTCACCTGGATACATAGCTTTAATCTGATTACTGTTACTAAGTAACGCGTTACTGACAACACTGCTTATATGCAATGCATCTCAACAATGTTATGGTTTAATTTTAAATAATTTTGAAAGTTAATCTTCAAAAGTACAGAAGCTATGCTAGTGCATATTATTTTATCGTCAAACTTGCCATTGAACGAACAGCACAGTGAGCTATAAAATCCATCATCAAGTCATGCAGATGATCGCATTCCATGAGGCTGGCGACCTCTCTCTTATCTGATCATTAGTATTCTATTCTTGACATTGTTCATGTATACCTAGATTACTTACTTTCAACCTCGGACGTGGGCTTGAACCATTTCTTAAGCCCAATCTTCTGGTCCCCATGCCTGGCGGCCACTTGTGACGGCTGCTGTTTTCTCTTATT
>JAMQGT020001326.1:0-89799 GCA_024447675.2 Pterophyllum scalare | reverse complement strand
CGTGTCCATTAGTGTCAATTCCGAGCAGATGCAGGAAGAAGACATTTTTATCCTCCAGTAGGCTGGCCTTCAGAGAGGAGTTGGACTTTGCTGATTTAAAGAAGGACTATTAAAAAGAAAAGAATAATTTTAGGCTTATTAAAGGGATCCACTTGGGGAAATCCTCACTAACAGCACTGATGGATTCTGTGCTATGGTACATTCATTGTCTGTGTGTTTTCTAAAAAGCCAGTGGGAATGACTCCAAAGTTGCTTCAGATTTCACTACATGACCACAAATTACATGAACATGACATATATACAATATCTATTTAAAACAAGCAAATATTGTCTTAGTTACAGTAAAACCTACTAGATTACTTACAAAATGTGTTTTTGTGGGTAAACCTGTAGATAGCATCAGTAAATTAAGCATAAAATTCATCTTTATCATTAGTACTTCCACTACCTACTTTGACTTGAGTGAACACCCAGGTGTCCAGCTTGGATGCATCTGTGGAAGCAAAGTCCTCTTCCACTGCCGGGTATGTGTGGGTATACACATGGTCTCCAGTAGCGCCTGAAAGAACCAAAGCAGGAAACATGTTTGTTCAGATGTGTTATTCTAATATAATCTAAACATTTAAGTAGTAATAAGGGATTTTAAAATATATATTATTAAAAAACAAAAACAAAAATGGTGTCATTTATTCAGGTTATTCTGAGACTAAATTCATGAGTTTTATTTATTTATTTATGATCATTTGTGATTTTGTTGGCTTTTCTTCTGTGTAGGTTAGCAGTTCTGTTTGTGATGCTTGTGTACCTTTGGCAAACATAGGCAGGATATCAGGGCTGCCCAGCACCAAGTGTGTCTGCTCTCATTAAACACGGAGTCAAACTCTACAGGATTTTCCTTCCAGCCTGAAAACATGCACAGAAAGGGCTGCAAATGCAAGGCAACAGTAGAATACTACAGAGAAACACATAAAAGCACATGGGAGAAAAATCATTCCAAGTGACTATTCATCTCTCCCCCTACTATATAAAAAACAAAAGCATTATACACCCACCTTTAGCAACTGCACTAACGTCCTCATAGAAGCCAGCGATGAGAGCAACATGACCGGGCCGAGACTCAGTAGGCACGCGTGTGTGTGACACACCCCAGGTACCCTCGTCCTCTATTAAACGCCTGAAATTGGGAAGCAGAAGCACTTATGCCCATCTAAACACTAGGTCAGTAAAGAGATAGCTGTCACATTTAGATCACCTTACTAGACTACATACAAACAGACCCAAACTCCACATCAAAGTTCACTGCTTTATATCAGTTTCCTGACCTCAGGTATGGTGTCCTGGATGAGCCATTGGGCAGCAGTGTGAAGAGACTGTCTGCTCTGAGACCATCGGCCACCACTAACACCAGTCTGGAAGCAGGGGGTGCCAGGGGTGTGGAGTGGGGCGTCATGCCGTGGACCAGAGGAGAGGTGAAGTAGATATCAAAGATAGAGATGAAGAAGACCACGTGGACTGTCAGCCCAACCAGAAAGAAGGTGATCATCCTCATTTTGAGTGTCAACACTGGTACTGTAGAACAACTAGGGGTTTACTTGAGGACGAGCAGGGGAGATTTAATTCCCTTGGAGGTGAAAAGAGGTGATAACAAGAAGAAGGAAAATTTGAGGCAGGGAATGACCGAAGACATTAAATACAAATCACAGTCTGCCTTTACATTTAGGATTAAGAAGTTAAAGCCAATAGAGTGGGCATTAGAGGGTTTCAGAATAACATAGGCTGGTTTAGCCAAAGTACGTGCCCTTAAGGGCTGCTTAATCCTTCGTCCACCATACTGCCATTAATCACTGTGCAGAAATAATGACTTTAATGTTTATTTCGGTACATTTTAATGGTCCAACCAACTGAAAATAGTGAAAGCTGGTAACAAGAAAGTAACTTAGATAATCAGGCCATGAGAAAAGTCTTACCTGCATGTAAAGTCAGCTGATTCTGATCATAAAAACGGGGGATAATGTTCCGTTAAAGAATGAATGAGTGGGCAGACCTGTTTTCTACAACTACTACTACCACCACCACCATTTCATACATTCACTTGGTAGACACACTGCTTTTCGCTTCCACTCTTTCTTCGTAGATCAAAAACTACACGCCCAGAAAAGCAGACAGATCAATGCTCTGTTGTGCGTAGCGAGATCAACCTAAAACCAAATCTCCCTCCGTTTAAGAAGATTACCACAAGAAATTCAGGGAGTATGAGCATTCACTTCCTTGTTGTGACTTGGCTTTGACGTTTTTCGTTGACGTGATGGTTTGTAGCTGCATTGTGGGTAATGTAGTTAAAGTTTTTCGGGCGAGATTTTACTTGAAATGTACCTATTTTGAAATGTAATTAAAAGAAAGAGCGTTTATTTTCTTTTAATTATTTGCAGTAGAGTGCATTTTTATTTTATGGAAATTGTTTGGGCACAGCTTTTTTTTCCTTTTTTTTTTTGGACAACACAGTAGCTAGCAGGGCTACCAGCTGTCAAAAGTGCCCTGCCTAGTTTTCCTTTCCACATCCAAGGGTACCCAATATTTTTCTAGCACTCCATGAAAGGGGCGGGCTTTGGGAGCAGAGTTTCTCAAATTTAACCAATCGAGGCGTCGCTTTTCTTCTTCTTCCTCCTTTTCCATTCCCCAAACCTTCGCTAGCCTAATATCCATTCAGGAAGCAGCGGGTCTGATTAGCTTGGCTAACGTAGCTTGCTAAAAACCTATATAGTCTAAAAATGGCGTCGGTGAACCCATTTAATCTCAAGTGATTCCGAAGAAGAGGCCGAAAGGCGCCCTAATGAAACAGTTGACACAGAGAGGAGCCCGAGTGACGGGGCACCGGGGCCACCGCCGGGCAACACTTTCTCCCCGCCTGCGGACGCAGAGCCTCCGTCGCTCCTGCTGTCTAGCAGCCGGACGAGCCCCAGTGGTGAGGGCATCTCGGCGTCGGCCGCCGCCACCTCCGCTATGGCAGGCAGCACCGAGACGCGTGTATCTGTAGATGTCATTGCTGCTCAGTTATTAAGGGACCAATACATTCTGACGGCCTTGGAGTTTCACACCGAGCTGCTGGAAGCAGGTAGAGAGCTCCCCCGACTGAGAGATTATTTCTCCAACCCTGGCAACTTTGAGCGACAGAGCGGCACTCCACCTGCCAAAGACCAGGTACTCGGACCTGGAGGACCACTGAGTAAGTAACGTTAGCTGCTGCTAGAGCTACTTATGTAGCTGTCCGCTAGCTCTGTATTTGATGTTGTATCAAACAAAGTTAGCCCGTTAGCTGGCTAACGTTAGCTTTAATCATTGGATATGATAGCCTGAGATATCTGCTTGCTGCACCTGCCCTTCGGCTCTAGGGCCGCAGCCAGCGACTGGGCTTTTGTGGGTCAGTCTTCTTGGCAGACAATAGAGACTGATCGAAAGAGATAATCGCAGAATTGTGACAAGGCATTATCACACTATCTACCCAGTGAACGCTAAAAGCTGGTGCTGGTAGCGCGATATTGTTGCTGACCTGTAGTGATCGCCCAAGTGTAATTGAGCCCTGCACTAATACACCCTTCAGAGGTCAGAGGTCAGTATGAGCCACAGAAAAGAAAAGAGAGGACGTAGAAGAAGCGGATGCTTGTATAACCGGCCTCTCTCTGACCTATAGTAAAGCTCAAATGCTCATCTGATTTGGAAGGGAATTGCACAGCCTTGTAATAAAGATAAAACAAGGCTTCAGGCTTTCAGAATTGGTTTTAACCTGTATCATCTGGCTTGGGAGGCGTACCTTTTAAATGGTTGTGCTGTTTCTACCCAGCTGGGGACATAAAATGCTGTCAAGGTAATTATGCAAAATGTGTACATCTGTTGCACCTTAATCCATTTACAAGCCTCTTTTTCATTAATTACCCTGCCCACCATGGTGGCTGAAGAGTCTGGCAGTGAGGCCCGTAAGCAGACCTGCTATGCAAATTGTACCCATGGTCACGGGCCTCTGCCATAAATAAACAAAATACTTTGCATTGAATGAAATAGAAGCAACAAAACCTTTTCTTTGTGACCCCAGTTACCATTTAAAGACTAGCAAATTTACTACATTGGAAGACTGTTAGTGTGAAAAATAATGACCAGATGAAGATGTATTAATCTACTGTTTAGAAATGTGTCGACTCACCTTTTTAAAATTTAATTTAAATTTTTTTGTTGTGTTCATGAATTTGCTGTAGGCTTCTTTAATAGAAATGGTCATCTTCCAGTTGTTCCCCTCTGCAAGTTATTGTTTTATTAATTTTAGATGCATGATAGACAGTATGGATATTATAGGAAGCCTACAGGTAGTGGATTGAATTGCTTTATACCTGCATCCATTCTTCACCAGACTAATTTAACACAAATAAATAAAGCTTCTGTCCTTGATCTGCTACTTGAAAATAAGGTTTTTATTTCTGTTAATGTGTTTTTGTGAAAATCTTGAAAAGAAAGTGTCATGTCACACCAGTGGGTGTGTTTGTCTCCTCATTTGGCAGTGAAATATGCTCTCAGGGGAGCGTGATTTCATATCATAGTTTTGAGATGTTTTTGCAGGGTGAGTCTGGTCATTTGCTCGAGACTCCTGCCCTCACAAATGAAATGAAATGATTTCTGTCAGTCGGCCAGATTGTGAATGGCAATAGGTTTTTACAGCATGTCGGGAAAGCTGCACTGCAAATATAATTTTGACTTTTTCAAATTGTGGAACAATGCTAGATTATGTATTATTATTGTAGAAGCATTTGGCAGTTTTCCAGCTGAGGGTTTCACAGCATATAAATAAATGCTAGAACTAGAGGCAACCGCTTTGTATGCAGTGCCAATGAACACAGCCTGATGTCTCAGAAGACTAGTATAGTTTTAAGTGTGGGTCTTGGTAGCTGGCCTCAATCTATTGTAGATAGCAAATGGCAAACTAGTCAAATTCTCTGCATCCCTTTTCAATCAAGAAAACCCAACTTGTAGAGTTAAATACTGGCCTTGTATCTATTCCTTAAGACTACAGCGGTAAACACAAGCAACTGTGGTATGTGTGTCTTAGTCGTATAGTTCCCAAAAGGTTTGGAGCAAGTTAAGACTGAGTTTGAAAAGGATCTGACAGTTCCCCTGTTGTGCTACTGAGAGGAACATAAAGAAATAATGTAATCTACAAGTTTGCAACTAACAATAAGTTAATAGGAGGGACATACTTAGCTCAAGGCTGTCTCATTTTTCTTCCCAGCATAACTGATAGTCAAGACCTCATGTGATCACTGCAGTGATCTTCTTCTTCATGTTGGAAGAAATCCTCTGTTACATTGCAACATTATGATTTACTCAAGTTGCTGCTGTTGCTAAAGAGGGAGGGATACTGTTTGTTTGCAGTGATAGAGCAGCTTGCTGTTTCATCAGGCAAATTCTCTCTATTTAAAAAAAAATAAAAATTTGATATGCAGTTTTTGATGCCTGTTATAACACCAGAAGCTAATGAAAAGACCCGCAGCATACAATTAGACTTGTAAAAAGGAAAAAGCGAGAAATGATACCTCATCTAGGGAGTGTGATGATAGTTTGCTTAGATGGGCTTCACTCATATAGTGCTATAAATAGTGTTGTGTTTAGATATGTGCTAAAAGCTCTGATTTTTATTTTATTAATTTTTTCATTTCTCTCTGAAGTGATGCACAAAGCTCTCCTCCAACCAACCAGAATTGTAATTGATGCAGTGATTACAAATAAAAAAAAACAACCTGTGACTGTGAATCAGCAGTGAGCAGCTGATTGCAGTGAGCATGTGTATGTATAATGACTGTGTTACAAGCTGCATCTGCAGCTGTTGCTCTAAGCCACATGACACAGCAAGGCATCTTTCACCACCTTGCTAATTAGCTGCAGTGAAGTTTGAAGGACTCTCCGTCACCTCTCATGGGCTAGACAGATAGTTGTGTATTGGTCATTGTTGTAGGGACTTGCATTCTTTAAATGGGTCAAATAGTAGCTTTGCATTATTAATTCTAGATTATTTGTGACCACAATTTATGTACTGTCCTGCTAGAAAGCTCAGTCACCCAGCACATTTTCTAGCGTTATTGCTTTACTCAGTGACGTGTTACCAGTAGAATTTATTTGATAAAGATTCACCGGTAGTCACTGAAGCCCAGTGACTGATTTATAAAGTGCTGTAAGGCTTTTTACTTAGGAATTATAGCTCTAATTCAGTATAGCAAAACTAGAAACAAGTACATTTGTGAAGAAAGACTTGAGATTATTTTCTTAATGAAGAAAAATCTGCATAGATTCTGAAGCATATAACCTTTATTATATTAATTAATTAGTGGGGTTAGATTAATTGGTGATTCTAAATGGGATGGATGGATGGATGGATGGATGATGCTTTGAAGCTTAGAGAGAATGACAGGCTCCCTTATGATAGAGAGCAACATGACCCCTTGAGTTTTTCTTCTGAACACTTACAATGAGCAGAGCATCACTCTGCACACCACTAAAGTCTAACAACTTTTCTATTACATATTGCTTAAGTAAATTTTGTGACCCTGATCCTGACCAAGGTATTTGTACAACTAGGAATGAGACTGGCTTGCCTAAACGTGTATCAGAGGAATGTATTACGAGTCCATGTAGATGCAGGAAATGACGACAGTGGGATTTCTGCTTGTGTTCCTAACAGCATGGTGTTGACCAAGGGAATTGTTCAAATGAGCTGTTATCCTTGCTGAAGTCTTTAACAGGTTGAACAGATGAAGTCAAAGCAATCTTATGACTTTGTCTGTCACATCATCATCATAATTTATGACAAATGAAATGCTCTTACCATCTACTGCCAGATTTTTAAAAGCATATTTTCAATAAAATTAAAGATATTTTATCTTGCAGAGGTTTGTGTACCTGTCTGTGAATTGCATATAATTTGTACCTTTTTTTTTTATCCCATATTTATTACCACAGTCTTGCCATTAAATTAAAAGTGCCTGTTGGCTGCTTCTTAACCATCCATCAGTATCAGCTCCTGGTTCCTGCTGTAAATTCATCAGCCTTAGTCTCCAGTTTATCTCTTTAGTGTTTCTGTTTTGGCAAGTAGCAAGCCAATCATCTCTGTGTACTTATGTGTTGTAAAATCAGCTGGGATGGACTGAAATGTGGAGGTGACAGACTGAAATGTCACACCTGTCAAGGAACTGAAAAGGTCAACCAGGCTTGTTTTTTGCAAAGCCAACATGTACACAAAAGAGATCTGCACATGCCCCCTCACATTATTAAATTACTTTTTTTTTCTCTCCCTTTGCTCTGCTCCTACACGCACACCTGCAAACTCTCTTATTCACTGTTTTGCCTAATGCATTGCAGCTACTAACAGCATACGTATATGTCCTCGCACATCATCAGGAAGTGAGGGCATTTAGACTTGTATAGATGGGAACACTGGTACTATATAATAAAGCTGCATGTTATGAATTTTAACATGACATCATAAAATGTATAAGATTGTATTGATAAAACCCATTACACCCCCCCATCAAAAAAACAAAAAACAAAACTTGTTTATTTAGGGGCATGCGTGCTGGTTTCCCCTTTGGTATCCAAGTTTCCCTCTGTCCTTTTCCTTTTTCAAGTTCTAGTATTAGTAATATTTAACAATCCAAAGTTGTAATATCAGTTTGCAAGCCTCTAATGGGTAGAAAATAGTTGCTATTTCAGTGTCATTACTCACACAGCTTTGCTAAACCATGTTTTTTTTTAGGCCAACAAGGTGACACATAGCTTGACCTTGTATTGTATTTTGATATCAGAGAACAAACAAGCCAATCTCACACTTGTATTGCAGTGGAAAGAAAGCCAACACCATTAACTTAGCTATTAGAGCAGCCTAGCCCAGTGAAATATGAGTAAGAGTGTGCTTATTTATCACCTTTGTCTTCACTGAGTGAACAATTCTTTAATTGAAGGGTTGAATGTATATGGCAGTATTTATTACAATTTTCAAGGCAGCACCATCACATTTTTAAGCTCTGTGAGCTCTTTGACAGTGCGATCATTTAACTGTATGACTATGTTATTGTATACTTGTCTCATTGCTGTCTCTGTGTCTGTTTTTGATCAGATCGAGCAGGCAGCATCAGCACCTTGGACTCGTTGGACTTTGCCCGTTACTCAGATGATGGCAATCGAGAGACAGATGAACGGGTGGCAGGTAAGACGAACCATACTGTCTGGGCTCAGAACAAGAAACCCAGCTTACCCTGGGGATAAAAATCAGGCGAATGGATAATGAGTGAGTGGAAGAGCACTGTAGAAAAGAGCAAAATAATATTCAAAAGCTGCTTTAATAACAATAATGATCTATAATAATAATAATAATAAAAGAAACTCTTTAGTAACTAATATGATGACATTGATATGTGTTTCTACTCTGACATTTCTGTTATATTAGGGATAAACTATTTTTTAAACTTATTTTTTTCTAATGCTTTGTATGTTTCTCTTTAACTTGGTTGAGGTCTTTGTGCCTGCTCTCATGAATCATCACACTGTGATGCTAGTTCGTGGTATTTTTGGTAACGGACCTGTCTCAGCTTTGTTTAAAAAGCACACTCCTTCCCCACCACCCCAACCCCCGTGGCTGCTTCTTCACACACAGTCGGATAGTTTTAGCCAAATACGCTAACAGCGCCTCCTGACGCCAGAAGATTTAAGAACAGGTGCTCATTTACTTGAGTACTGCCTTTTTTCAGGTGTTGTGTGATGCATACTTTAATGCTTTTGACTAAAAACAGACAGACAAATGGTGGAGGCTTTTGTTTTAATGTAGCACACAGAAGGCAAATTGATGTTAGACAGGGACTGTGCATATTAACCAAACCCACCTCTGGTTTTATAATTTTATAATTATACAATCTGAAAATTGAAGACATTACTTTTTAGCCATGAATACTCTGCCAGATTACAATGGTAAAAGCCAGCACCGGTTTTCTGCAGTCATCCATACATTTGAAAAACTATGTTCCAAAAACTGTGCCTAAACTGTTAAATGGTGGGCTGTGTTGTGTATTTTTGATTTCATTGACGTTAAATCTGTTTTCCCTTACACTGTCCATGAGTACTAAGAGTGAAAATGAGATTATCTGTAGAGCATCAGAATAGGGATGGCATATAGATTGTGCAATAAATATATTTGCCAGTAAACATTACATATTACATTCTGATGGTAAGCTCAAAGTCTTGGGTAATGCAAGTTAATGCACCTAAAATGTAAACAGGGCAATGGCTTGCTTATGGGTTTCAGCTGAGAGAAACAGTCATGTGTAGCAAAGGTCCAGTTAAAACCATGCAGCAGAGATGTTGGTTCCACCTCACACCTCCAAATTATGTATCTTTTTTAAAAAAAAAGAGTATTCACACACTGCCCTTTCTATCAAATTGCCACTTTCCACCTCCTCTCTCTTCACTTTTGAACATCCCCACTCTCATTCCTCTCAACTTGTTCTTCTTGCTAAGAGTCCTGCCCCCAGCTGTCTGACTCTGGGTTTTCTGGCTTTCTCCTGACGTTGATCAAACCCCAGTAAAATACTGGACAAGTCACTCCATCCAGTCTAGCTTTTTTCTTTTTATTTATTTATTTAATTTTTATAATTTTCTTCTTCTCTCCCCGTTATTCAGTTCTTGGTTTTCCATTTTGTTGCGTTTGCATCCTGTGCACTTGATCTGCTGGAAAGGTCTGAATGAAAACTAGATTTAGTCTTGCAGAAATGCGTTATTTTAAAATGATCAGAAATTGACTTTCACCTTATGTGGAGTACTAAAATGTTTCCTGAAAATGTTTTTTTTTTTCTAACTAGTCTTTCCCAGTTCCTGTAAAGAACAAATGTGAAACCTACAACAGCCACAGACCTTAGATGACACATTTTGAGGAAACAAAACAATCAGATCAAGTGGCAGATTTTTCGGTGCACAGCTATGCAACATAGTTTTCTTGCTCCATTGCTTATTACTTTTTGCGTGTGTTTTTAATCTAACATGCCTTAAAACCTTGTGTGTACTTTTAAAGAAAATGAGGATGAATCCAGCATTTCAAATTTTTATTTATAAATTAACATTTTTATCTAAATATCATTTGCTTCTTTTGATTGTGTAAGATGCCAGAAACGGCGTTCTCGTTTACTATGATCGACTTGGTCGTGTTTTTCTTTCTTTTCTTTTTTTTTTTTCCTTTTGGTTTGTTTTATGAATTCAAGAAACACGAGGCTAAATTGGTAACCTGGCAAAATGCCTAAATCACATTTTGAATCTTAATTTTAAAAGCTTAATGTTGTGGTGTTCATAGTGTGATGGCCATATCTGTTAGGAACAAAACATTTGAGTGTTGGCTGTCCTTTTGAGTGGCTTGAAATCAAATGTTAAAATGACTTTTTAGTAAGACATTTGCCTTTTAAAAACCTGTGTCAGACAGCTCCTAGATTATCAAGGACACGTTACAGTAGCTTGAAAGGATTTGCTCGCCTCATCTATGACGTAGGTAAATTTGGACTTCCATTTGTTAAGTATTAATGAGAGGAAAAGAAGGGCAGGAAATTCTATCATTGAGCTGTGTCTCAGTGCAGTAAACACACCTGTCCAAGAAACATCCAGCCAGCTTTACCATAGTCCTCTGCTGCATGCGTTTCTTAGACCCATGATTTGCATGCATCCTTTTTTTTTCTTGTTTTGTTTTATGACTTTTTGATCTTTTGTGTCATTGTTTGGTTTTTCATACCCATCTGTTTTGTTTGTTTGTTCCCTGTCTTTGGTTGGATGCACTTCCTGTGTGTGTTGTCACTTCCTGTCCAGTGCTGGAGTTTGAGCTACGGAAAGCAAAGGAGACCATTCAGGCTCTGCGCGCCAACTTGACTCAGGCAGCAGGTGTGGCGCACTTTTAACTTCTTCTCCACCTGAACCCTTTTTTGTTACAGCTTTCTCTCTCTTTGTCAGAGAATTCCTCTTTGTGAGTGATGCTCAGCATCCTTTCAAATTCATCTCATATCTTCTCAATTTCTCAGAGAGCGAAGTGCCCTCTCAGGAGAGAAAAAACTTCAAGTCAAGCCCTGAAATTCAGGTGGGGGATTTATAAGTCCTCTAATTTTGAAATGAATCAAGAATGAATGAATGTGTTCCTTTAAACCCTTGTGAGGACATCGCTGATGGACCTTTCTCCTTCTCTGCCTCAGGAGCCTATCCGCCCACTGGAGAAAAGAGCCTTAAACTTCCTTGTGAATGAGTATTTATTGAAAAATGAGTACAAGCTCTCATCCATCACCTTCTCTGATGAAAATGATGATCAGGTAAAGCTTTCTCAAGATGCCTCAGGATGACACATTTCTAGATGGAGTTGATCTTTTATTTTTAAAATCAGATCTGTCACCTTTTCAATGAAAAAAACCTTTCTTAATTCATAAGAAAATATAGGAGGTACACTTATTGCAGTGGTCTGACACTGGAAACCAGTAGCATAAATAATTTAAACCTGTATTTGCATGTATACTGCTCAAAAACAATTAAAGGAACACTTAGAAAACACATCAAATCTCACTGGGGGGAAAATCGTGCTGGATATCTACACTGATATTGACTGGGTAATGTGTTGGGAATGAAAGGATGCCATATTGTTTAATGGAATTGGAAATTATCAACCTACAGAGGGTTGAATTCAGAGAAACCCTGAAAATCAAAGTAAAAAAAATGATGCAGCAGGCTAGCCCATTTTGCCAAAATTTTATTGCAGCAACTCGAAATGGTACTCAGTAGTTTGTATGGCCCCCACGTGCATGTATGCAAGCCCGACAATGTGGAGTCTCGCTTGATTGTGGGGGCCAGTCAGTGGTATCAATTCTTTCATCCTCCAGCAACTGCCTGCATACTCTCACCACATGAGGCCGGGCACCAAGAGGAACCCAGGACCCGCTGCACCAGCGTAGGGTCTGACAGTGGGTCCAAGGATTTTATCCTGATACCTGATGGCAGTCAGGGTGCCGTTGCCTATTCTGTAGAGGTCTGTGTCTCTCTCCATGGATATGCCTTCCCAGATCATCACTGACCCACCACAAAACCAGACCTCTCCCTCTCTAGACCCTTTTGAGTCTGTCACATGTGCTCAGAGTGAACCTGCTTTCATCTGTGAAAAGCACAGGGCACCAGTGGTGGACCTGCCAATTCTGGGATTTTATGGCAAATGATGCTATCCTCAGATTTAAAAAGGATTCCTTTCATTTTTTGAGCAGTGTATATGTGTAAATGCATGGGGCAACCCCAATCCTGATGCAAATTAAAATTGTTAAACTATTTTGTTTTTATTTGTTCCCAGGACTTTGAGTTGTGGGATGATGTTGGACTCAACATCCCCAAACCCCCCTGACCTGTTACAGCTCTACAGAAGCTGTGGTACCCCCCTCTCTTCTCCTCGGGACATGGCTGATGTGTCAGTTGGAGTGGATTTTGGTGATCTCCCTGGAAACTGCATCACCCATGATCCCCCAAAGAAGCCTGATCTTTCACAACAGGTGTGAATATGCTGAGCTGAACCTGTTAGATTATTTTGTATTTCTGGTAGTACCAGAGATTCAGTGACAAAAGGCTGTGAAACTACAAAGTCTTTTTCTCTTTCAATGAAATCTGAAGCCTCTCCACCTCATGTCAAGTTGTGATTTCAGAGCTCTGGCTCATGAGCTGATTTTGTCTGCATAAGTTTTTTTTTTTTTCTTCTTTAGCAGCAGACAGAAGTTGTGCAAGAGTTGGAGTACCAGATCAGTCTCCTCAATAATGAGAAGCAGAACCTAGCAGAGCAGATAAAGAAACTGCAATGGTGCGTGCGTGAGTGAACGTCTGTCCTCATATACTATTCGTTTTGTAAAAGAATAAATTCTTTGATCCTAACAAGGTTGCTTGTAATCATAGCTGTTTGATTGCATGCCATTTCAACAACATTTACCACTTCTGCTGCTGAGGAAATAGCCAGCAGAAGAATCCATTAAAAAAAAATCCTCAAAAGTTTTCAGCACATCCACATTAGCTCCATAACTGTAACCAAAACTGGCCATGGGGTGAAACCAGAATGGAAATTTCCCCCAAGCACCACAGTTGCATGAAATTACAAAGGATACTTTGGTCTGATGCAAAACTGGAACTTAATTTTCTTGTCATGTAAAGTCTTTAATCAACACCATCAGGATTCTGACCAATTTTACTGAACACTTCCGGTACAATTTTTGATGGTAAAGTAGTCGATTGTCTTATTCACTTGTTGCTTGACTAAGTATGTAGTCTTTTTGACAAGTTCTTACACTACCTCTGAACACAGTGAGATTCAGACATTGAAGAGGACAGTCTCCTCCCCACCTCCGGCCACTCTGGACCTGGGCTCCCAGAATACATCTAACCCTTCTTCCTCCTCTGCTACCACTGCTTGCTCTGCTGACCCCCTTTCTGTGGTATGTGGTCATTTTGAGTATGTAGTGCATAGACTTATTTAAATATATACCAGTGACAGTTTTAAGAGTCACAGTTTAAAAAAAAAAGAAGAAAAAAGGTAAAGGGAAAAAAAGAAATGTTGTTGAATCTGTTCAGCAGTTTCTCTCTGCAGTTTGTCAGAAGCCCAGCGGTTTGACCTTTTAACACTAACATCATGTATTCTCACCCTCAGCCTCCTACAGATAATGGCAAATATCTGGACATCCGAGGGGTTTCAGAGCCTGACAATGCAGACAACCTCTCTACTCAGAACACATCACAGTTCCACCAACAGTCCCACAACAAGCTTAAGAGTAAGCCACCTGTCCAGTTTGATCAGCCAAACAGGTAAGTGGAAATTCAGGCATGAAAAAACTTTGCAAAACAGAGAGGATGTGTAAATTTACAAAAAGATGTGATCTACAACTAACTGTGACAGTTACTGACTGCTCCAACCATGCTTGGTGTAGTTACTAAATGTAACCACTAGATGGTGGTGGTTATCAGTCTTTGTCAAGTTGTCACTGAAACTTTTACCCCTATTTAAATTTTTCTTACCTCTATCCCACCTATGATATATTATTTTTAGTGATACCGTTAAGCTTTGATCATTTCATGATTAAAATACCTGTTACCCTTTTAAAAAAATGCTCACTTAAAAATAAGTGAGTGATACATTACTGTAAGTCAGCCACCTGCTATTCGTAGTACTGTGGTAATGTGACATTACATGGGAGAGTGGCAGCGCTAACCTCAGTGGCAGGGTCAGCTTACTCCAGTCCTCAATCATTCAATGGTCAGGACATTCTCCAGTGTACTTGTGGTGTGCAGATTAAGTGTTGCAGACTGTAGTGACTGTTTTTGGTCTTTTGTTGTTTGTGGTGTCTCAGGAAGTTATCTCCGGCCTTCCAGCAAGCCTTGTTGTCCTTCTGCAGAATGTGCTCCGACAGCCGCCTAGGAGCAGAGGTCAGGACCACACTTTTCATATACAGATAAAAACAGTAAATCTAGGACGACCGCAGCAAAATATAATGTTCCTCTTGTTTCCAGGTGTCTCGTATAGCAGACAGCGAGGAGAGTGTGATGCTAATGCTGGGTCGCTGTCTCCCTCACATCGTCCCTAATGTCCTTCTTGCTAAACGAGAGGTAACCCCACTTGGGCTGCTTTTCCCGCCCTCTTCTCCTCCTTGTTTCCCCCTTCATTATTGTCACCATCACAGGCTTCTTGTCTTAATATCCAATAGATACACACAGAGCAGCAAGGATGAGAGTGGTTTAAACAAAAAAAAAAAATGAGGGAGAACAGCATGAAATTGTCATGTGCAACTAATAAAGTTTCCTCTAAACTGTGTCTTTTTAATGTATTTGGGAAACCAACTCTAAACAGCCTCATGTGGTTAAAGGTGTTCTGAGAAGAATTTGCATTGTCAGTATTTTTAGTGGTGCTACTGCAACATATGTTTTTCTGTTGGTGATTCACACCATCTGCTGTTATGTGAAATCTTTGGATGCTTGCTTTTTCGCCTAAGGTATTCACACAATATGAATATGAACTGTAGTGTTACACATCGTGTAGAGGCTGCCAGTTTTCTTGGCAATGGTACAATTGTGTGATTACTATTTTAATAAGGTAATCAAATTAATGTCTCAAGCTCGGTGAACTAAAGCTGCACAGAGCACCTTTATCCTCGTTGCCTTTTGTCGTCTCCCAAGAGTCTCGCAAAATAGAGTTGCGAACAAGAAGAAACCCATTTTTACCTGCCAGCTCCTGCTGACTTGGGTCTATCTATTGATTGGGAGGGTCACCTGCTTTTTTTTTTTTTTTTTTTATCATGGCATTCGTTTTCAGAAGTCCTCCTCATTTCTCCTCTACTTTTTTCTGTCCTCACTCATTTGCTGTCCCTTTGCCTCCACAGTTTTTTGTTTTTTTTAATTCTTCTCTTTTCGTCTCACTCATTCTCTCACTCTCATGCATGCCTCTCTTCTAGAGAATGGTTGCACATCTTTGCCAGGTGAGTCTTTCACGCACTCATTTGCATGATTCTCACATGACCTGTAGGTCTGAAAGTGTAACTAATGCCAAGTTCCTTCTGCTACAAAACTGCTATCACTAAATCCATTTTCACACATGTGCTGCAGCCCTGAGCTTTTTTTCAGACTTAACTGAATGAAGTGCATGAGATAACACAAATGACCAACTTGGACAGTAGCTGCTTTTAAGCACATCTGAAGTTGACTGCTTTCCTGTGAGAATGAATATTAGTGGGAAAATATCCTGATATAACGCTCATGAAATTGTCTGAAAATCGTGTGAAAACGGTGTGAGCTCTGACTTTCCATAATTATTTATGAATATAAGGTAAGTGTGACAGTGAGAATTAATTTGTACAGGATGATAACTTACCTTGCATTGTTGTCCTAAAGTTAGCAGTTTTAGGGGCCAGATTTATTAACAGAGTAACCAAACCACTGCTTAGGCATTAAAAATAAATGCTGTCAGGGTTTACTAAAGAAGTGTGATAGATTTTGCAACTTAAAGGTGTGGTCAGTTACTTTTGTGTTTGGCCTTAGTGTATATGTGTGGGGGTTTTCCTTTCAAATGTGATTTAATAGATTTGCTTAGAAAAAAAAGAAGGTCACGTCTTATTTGGCTACTAATGTGATCGTTGTCGCTCGGAGTTTTTGAAATTCCAAGGGAAGATTTTCTCAGAATGAGTGTATGACTGACACGCGTGAATGGCTCAAAGCTGAGCACAGTGTCACAACTTTAATAAAGTTTTGTTTATGGTTTTGTTTTTGAACTTCTGCTATCAGGTCTGTTACATATGATGTTGAAATGTCTCTCTGTCCAAATTAAATTAATGTGACTAAGACAGATCTGCAGCGCATTAAATTAATGTCTGTTTTTGTGCAAAAGAACAATGCCTCGATTTACACACAGCTGGAGGAACTTTAATAAAATGCAGATCGCTCAAGGTTTGACGTTATATAATGTTTAGTGTTCTATATGTCATGCAGGACAATTGTTGCATTTAAATTTTAAGTTTATATGGCATGCTGAATTTTTATAAAGCAGTCTTCCTCTGGATAAATCGGACAGCGTGTTATTAATCCTGGGAACAGCTGCCTCAACCTATAGGACCCCACACAGTCTGTATCAGTTGAATTCACCTTCAGCTGCCTCTCCTTGATTTGAGTTGCTGTACTGCTTCTGATGAGTGTGCCTAAATCCTGCACTTATACTGTAAATGTATTTATTTATTTTGTGGCAGAGAACTAACTCCCTTATTTGGTCTGCTTGTTTTTGTTTGTTTGTTTTTTGTTACCCCTTAATTTTTTTACTTGGTAGTTTGGGTTGGTTTGCATTGAAATGGGCTGCCTGCATCTGTGTTGGTATATTAGTGCCTTGTTAGTAAATCAGCTGCAGAACTTTCCACTCCTTTTTAGCACATTTTAATCCCTTTAAATATCTAAATGGCAGACATTTTGAAACAATTTTAATTGATATCAGTTTAGCAATCTTTTAAAACTGAATAAGCCCAGAGAAAAAGGTGTATTTTAAATATAAATATAAAATATTTATATTTATTTATAAAATAAATATTAAATATTTTAAAGTTTTAGATATAGATACATGGGTGACTTGACTAAATTTAAACCAGCTTTCTCCCTTTAACTGTTGGGTTACACAAGTGCTTTTGTTCCCAGTGCTTTTTTTTTTTTTTTTTCCCCTGAGGAGAGTAGGGAAGGAGATTTAAAGGGGGGGGAGATAAGCAGCATTAACAAGGAATTACTCCTTTAAAAGCTGTAATGAAGACACCTGCACAGGTGTTCTGTCTACACATGAACGGCTTGTGTGCAGTTTGTGTCTGTGTGTGTCTATGTGTACAAACATGCAGTTCATTAAATTTTACACAAAGAACTGAAACGTGATAGCAAACCAAATGGATTGGCTGAAAGTTGTAAATCTAGTCGGAGTAGTCCTCAGTCAGACTGCTTTGCATATCACCATGGTTATGAAGTTTTAATCATCCCCAGGCAGTTATTGAGAATTTAATCTCTTTGAAAAATCAAGATAAACAAACTGAAGGTAGAGCTTGGCACAAAAGAAAAAAAATGCAGCAGCACATTAAGGCTTTGGGATTCTTCTTGAGTAGTTGGACTTTGTACTATGTCCGTTAGATTCAGAGACCATGACAAGGTGTGTGTACGTACACACACACACACACACAGCTGCTCATAGTTCCATATTACAGCTTGGAGCTTTCTAACCACCTTGACCCTGGAAACACACCTTTACTTGTTTGAATATGACACCCTCTTAAGAACAAAAGGTGTTTGACATAAAACGATAGTATGATACACTGAGGCTCTGCCTGCCACCTGGCTGTATTATCGGATGCTGTAAATCATTAAACCATATGTTTTTTAAAAAATAATAACTGATTGGATTGCTGTACTGTAAATTATTATTTTTAATGATTGTTTTTGATTTTTATTTTAGTCAAAAAGTTGATTGTTTTATGGGCATTTGCTGCAGTAATATTTTTATACAGACTTTCCAAGTACTATTAATGCAAAAATGGTAACTAAAACTGCAATTATTGACTTCCTGTTTTCTAGTGGGTAGATTATCTGTAATCTTTAACGGACCCAGGTATGACAAAGACGTTGATAGTTTTACTGGAACTCCATGATCATTTCTGGTAATGCATTATTAAATGCAGGTGTTTGAATTGAAAAACACAACTATGTCAGCAATTTAACATGCAAAACATTTCATACTTAAGACATCACAGATGTCCAAACCTTGGAGTGTAATAAAGTCCACTTGGAGGCTGATCTAAATGTCAATTTTGCATGCATTTCATCCTTAATCATAGTGTTGGAAAGGTGCTAAAGAAAAGGTCAAGGGCATCTTAAGTCATTAATATCCATTGGAAAGCTATACAAAATGATTGGACAGTCCAGCTAGTAGATGCAGAGATATTTATATTATAATTTATTAGGATATTTTAAATAGTTCTGATGCCTAAACCCAACCACAAAGCAAGTAAAAATGACAATAAAAAGCCTAGTCACCTTAAAAGTATTGAGACAGCCATAACATTAAAACTGCCTGCTTAATATTGAAGAGTTAGTGCTCTGAGGGTATCCTGTGGTGTCTGGCATTAAGATGTTGGCACTGGGTCTTTGGTTCTTGTGGGTTTGTCAGGTGGGGACTCTGAAGAAGAATGAGCTGGAACCAATTCAATTCACAGACTTGATCTGTGAAGTCTGGAGGCTGGGTCAATGTCTTGATTTGGCTTGGTGTTCCCCAAGGCATTCATGAACATTTTTTTTTTTTTTTGCGGTTTACCACAGCACATCATCCTGCTGAGGACGGAAACTGCCAAAAAGCATCAAATGCCTGAAAAAGATGCTCAGTGTTGTCCACATCACCTGTTAGTGGTTTAACGAGTGTGTACCTTCTGGAAACTATGAATCGGTAGATGTGTAACATTTGAGAGAGATATTTGTTACCGTTAGTGTTGTTGGAGATAAGCTACAGTACAGGTAAACCAAATATGGTCTATCACGGTCGCTGAATGATGTAAGGCAGTCTGTCATTAAGAGCTGCAGAGAGGTTCCAGCTTGCACAAAAGTTGTGGTAAAACAGACATTGCCATTTCCATAGCTTCATAGTTAGAATGGATAAAAGCTGACACTTTCCTTTGGTCCTCGGGTTGGAATGGGTAGTACCTCTGCTCTGTAAAAAAAAGCATCTGGCCCCAGGTTCGTGGGTCCTGGCGTCATGCTGTCCGCTCTACCTGCCCACAGTGTTTACACAGGACTGGTCAGTTATGAAGGAGTTTTCACATCAGAAACAGTTCACACCAAAATAGAACAGGGTCAGTGTGGTTTCTGGCTTTTTAGATCTGTGCTGTTTATGAATTCCTCTATTTGCTTTATCGAGCAAGTGCTGTTGACTCTCCAAAATGCCTCCTGTGAAAATGTGTAGCCTTGTAAGAGTCTGGGGCAGAAGGTTATTGAATGTGACTGTTTAAGTTAGCTGGATTCACTTAATTTGCCATTTTTAGCTGTTTTTTTGCTCAAATTGACTTCACCAATATTGGACTAGTCATGTAACCACTTAAAATGACCCTCTGATACTCAAATGTTATATTTTTGCTTTTTAAAATATGGCCAACATGGCAGTAACTTCAGAGGGTTGGTCCGGCATTGAACGAGTGACTCATCACAGCCTATCTTTACCCAAGTTTCTCTGTTAGATCCCTCTGTCCGTCCAGTGTTGGGGTTTAGCTTGTTCTTCCAGTACTTGGCAGGAAAATATCATATCTTCCTGGAAAAAAAACAGACTTTGAAAAAAAATATTTTTAACTTTGTGTGCACTCTCTAATTTCGGTGTGTGTGTGTGTGTGTGCGGGAATGCAGGGCTGACCACAATTTGGCCATGGAGGCCCTGTATCAAGGGCAGCTGAGTGCTCTCCCCTCTGGCTGGAAGGCCCATGAACTTTGTCTGAACTCTGAAGTAAAAGTCAGTTATAGGAGAGGAACTAGTGCATTAGTTTTGCGTGTATCTGTCTATATGCAGCTGTGTCTGGCTGTGTGCATGCACTATTTAAGCTTCTACAGTATGTGGCTATAATTCTGTCTGTAACTCCAAAGCCAAATGAGTCAAGGTGTAACACCAGCAAGGGATCTACGGTAAGTATGTTTGCAGCAGTGTTGAAAGTCTGGTGTTGGTTTTCAAAAGTGAATCCCTGTGTATCTTTCTCCTGGTGACTTTCCCATTTTCAGTCTTCTTAATAAACACCTTCTTTGCCTTTCCTGCTCCTACTACTTCATAGATTTACGGGCCTGCTTGAGTGCTACAAACCATCCTTTCCACCTCTGTGTGTTGTAACCGTAATCACTTTTTTTTTTTTTTTTTTTAACAGAGTAATCTAAACTGATGCTAGCTTTTTTTCTGTCTTTGTCTTCTTTAATTCAGGAGTTGATTCCACTCATCTTATGTACTGCCTGCCTTCACCCAGAGCCTAAAGAGAGAGACCAGCTTCTCCATATCCTCTTTAACCTAATCAAAAGACCGGATGATGAGCAGAGGTGACTATTTTTGTCTCCTAAAGTGACTTCTTACATGGATATCACTTTTTCTTTTAATCACAGGCTAGAAGACAAACTGTGACTGTGTCCAGTGATTTCTCATATGTGGTTTTTTTTGTGTTTCCAAAGACAAATGATTTTGACGGGTTGTGTTGCGTTTGCGAGGCATGTGGGTCCCACACGTGTTGAGGCTGAGCTGCTACCTCAGTGCTGGGAACAGGTAGAGTACATACCCTAGAGGTGCTATTGAATATGGTGCCATTGAATTTCACAGCTTTTAGATTATATTACTAATTTATAAATGGTCTTTAGTTCTGTTTTTCTTTTCTGAAGTTTATTTGAAATTCATGAATAATGCTGAAGTGCTTACATTTTGAAATATTCAGATTTAATTAGCCTACAGTCTCTATTTGTCTCTGTAGCAGTGTTTGCTATTTCTAAGCCATGTCTCTCTTTTTTTATTTTAGTTCAAAGATCAGAAGCATACATATTAATGATCAGTGTTTTTTCTTTTTTTTTGCACTTTGTCACTCATAAAAAAAACTGTTTGAATACAAACATGTCAGATTTGTTACTTTGTGTCAGAAAACTGTTCAGTGTTTATAATTTCATTTTCTGATGCAGAGCTCTCTTAGCTATACCTCCCCAGTGTCCTTGACTTAAATGGGTTAGTGGTTTGGTTTTCATTGCCACCTGTGTCACCACATGCAACACATGTATGATAAACAAAATCTGCTGCCATGGAAACGACCGCTGCCACCAGTTTGGAGGCTGAGAATCTGTGTAGAAAGACAAATAGCGGTTTCCACAGGGTCAGGATGTTTCTGATATTCGAGTTGTTTCCATTCCACGGTGGCTGCACTCCGTCTGCCTCTCCTTTTCTTTCAATTTCTGTTCCTCTTTTTCTTTAAACACTTCTTCTGAACTTGTCTTCTCCAGATTAACCACAAATACCCAGAGAGGAGATTGTTGGTGGCAGAGTCCTGTGGAGCCTTAGCACCATACCTGCCTGTAAGAACACATTGTGCATGCAACATATTGAAGTTAGTTATATGGTGTCTGTGGGCCTAAAGTGCTGACTCTTGAGGGATTTAATAAAAAAAAATATTGCATTAGCTGTTGAGGAATTAGTCATTTTTATACACAGTCCCCTATTTTCAAGGGCTGAGGTAAAAATGGACACTTGTTGCGTTATTTCGTCATCAAGTGAGCAGGCCGTGTGTCGATTCCAAACTGTACGATTTTTATGATGCTTAGCACAGGTGGTGCGCATCATAAGAAGACCTGGGCATCCACTGAAGACATCAGTAGCGGATGAGTGTGGGAGCCTTTTGACTGGGATGCTGTGAAAAGGTTTTTGTTTACCACAAGTGGAAAATTTTTTTACAGGATGAAGGCATATCATTATCCACATCTAGGATTAAGTGAATACTTCATGAGAGAAAATACAGAGGGTTTAGCATTAGGTGCAAACCAGTAATCAGCCTAAAGAATAGAAAGGCCAGATTAGATTTGGCTACAATCACATGGACGTATGAATCTAAAATCAACCTGTAATAGAATGATGGGAGTTAAAAAGTATGGCGAAAGCTTTGAAGGGGCTCATATTCCAAATGTAACCCATGCCTTGGTGTAGCTTCCAATGCCACTGTTCTTATTAATTGCATCCGGATTAAATCTGAAGTGCATAGGGATTCACTGTCTGCTCATATTCAGCCAAGTGCAGCAGAGTTGACCGGATGGTGCTTTGCAGTGCAGAAGAACAATGACCCAAAGCATACTTTAAAATCAACGTGGGAGTTCTTGAAAGCAGAAATGAAATATTCTGCAGTGGTCCAATCAGTCACCTAATGTCAACCCGGTCATAAATCCTTTTCCATTTTCCAAACAAGAACAACTGAAAACAGCTGTCATAAAGACCTGGCAAAGCATCACAATAGAGGAAACCCATTGTTTGGTGATGTTCATGAGTCCCAGACATCAGGCAGTCATTGCCTGCAAAGGATTCTTTTAAACATACGCTGTATAAATATGAGTGGAGTTTCTCAACTGTTAATAAATATTTTTGTTCACCCTCTAGAATTAAAGCTAAAATTGTGTGTTTAAGCCTATAATCATCATGTACTAAATGTAGAGTTATAAAATATAATCTAAATGAATTCTCAGTCTCTTTTTTTCCCTCACTGTTCGTCTGTGTAGAAGGAGATTCGTAGCTCCCTGGTCTTGTCCATGTTACAACAGATGCTTACTGAGGATAAGGCAGACATGGTCAGGGAGGCTGTGGTCAAGAGTCTGGGTATCATCATGGGTTACATAGATGACCCTGACAAGTACTCCCAGGTATGTATGCATGTTTGTAGATGAACATGTCTGAGCGTGATCATTTTAAAAAAAATTTAATGCTGTCCACAACTGCCACTCTGTATTTACTTCCATTTCTTACTCTAGGATGTTGCAGCAGTGTTTGTGAGTGAGTCTCAGTACTGCTCTGTTGTTTGTGTGTTTTCACTCCAGGGTTTTGAGCTGATGCTGCTGTCTCTTGGAGACCCATCAGAGCGGGTGGTCAGTGCAGTCCACCAGGTCTTCATCCCTGCCTTTGCTGCCTGGACCACAGAGCTGGGCACACTGCACACTGCACTCATCCCTTCTCTGCTGGCACGTATAGAGAAACTACTTACAGTACGTGTCTTTAATTTCAGTCTTGGCACAATGCATGTAAATAAGTACACTGTCTCACTTTCTGTAATATGTGCTGTTTCTTTCTCTAGCAAGGAGAACATGGTCTAGATGAACACAAGCTACATGTTTTCCTCTCAGCCCTTCAGTCCCTTATCCCTCCTCTGTTTGCTGTGGTGCTGCAGAATGCACCCTTCACCAGCAGAGCCAAACTCCATGGAGAAATACCTGCAATTGAAGGTAGGAAGGTGCCTACAGAGGCACACACACTGGTCAGTTGTAAAAGAGATGTCTGAAACCTAAGCAGAAGCAGGGATTTATATTAAGGTGTGACTACAGTGCAGTTTTCAACCATTTTGTACATTCATACATATTCTACTAGAGCAGTGTGGCCTTTAAACTTTACATTTACTGACTTCTACCCTGGTCCTGTATGTTTGGATCTGCAGTGACTCGGTTCCCCCGGCCAGCTTCTCCCCTCCAAGATGTGGCAACCATCATTGGCAATAGGGAGCTACTGAGTGCCCTGCTGCAACTTTATGACCACCAGCTGGAGCATGAAGGAACCACTGGATGGGACAGCCTGCTATGGGTGGTCAACCAACTGTAAGAAATGTACACAAGCATTCAAAAACATGAAGTTGGGTTTTGATCTTGTCAGTGACCTAAATTATATTTCTGGTGATTTAAAATCTCTCATCAAAACCAAAACCCAACTTTACTATACTGTAACCTTAAGCTGTCATAGTTGTTATGAGGATGTGCTTGTTATCCTCAAAGGGAACAAGTTCCCTATAATGTGATTGATTAAATACATTGAAGACATTATAGATATCCTCACAACATGAGTAATACAAGTATAACCTCTAATCACATTCATGTCTACCTACATACTGTAAAAAACAAAAAAGTATATTGAAGAAGATGAATGAAAGAATGAGTGCAACTTCACCCACATAATGAAACACTTGGGTTTGACATGGCACGACAGAAGCAGACTAATTTCTATCTGTCTTCTATTTTTACAGCCTGCCTCAGCTCATAGAGATTGTGGGTCGCATAAATGTGACGTCATCAACCTGTGTTCATGAGTTCTCTCGCTTTTTCTGGAGGTTCTGTCGCACCTTTGGCAAGATCTTCACCAACACTAAGGTAAACACATGAGAACTGTCAAAATTAAAAATATTCTGTTGAGCACACAACAGTTTAGTCTTAATAGGCATTCTTAAAGTTCGCCCCAGTTTACTTTGTTCACCTGACCATACACACGTGTTCTTACAACTACCTGAACTGTTGTCTAGAGCTGAACTGTAGGTGTTTGTAATGTGTTACAGTTCCCAGAAAAATCTGGATATTAAAAATCGTGCTGTATACACTGCAGTTACAATAAACACACAGAAGTTTACTGTGTACATGTGTTTTTCCCGGTTTGATCTACCAATATCCATATGGGATGTTAAAAATGTGTATGTAACAATAAATGTCAAAGATATTTATAAATATTTTGCTGACATTTTATCATTGTGACCTTTTTCAGGTTAAACCACAGTTCCAAGAGATTCTCCGACTGTCTGAAGAGAACGTTGGTAAGAGCAGCTGTATCCTAGGCACAGATGTGTGAGCATTGTAAGATTTTCTCAGCTCTCTCAAGAGAATGTTGATAGGTGGAGTTCAGACACTGACACTGTTGATGTAAACAAGCTATTTGGAGTCTGTTATGGGCGTTCCCGTTTTTTTTTTTTTCTTTTTTTATTCCAAATATGCTTATATAATTATAAAGAGGTGCTTGGTCTCATGTGGCTGCCAAGTGTTTTAGTTTTGGTATTGTGGCTGTTGATGAAATGTGTTTTGCGTTGAGACCCAGGCTATGTTGAGGTCATCAGGAACTTTTCTGACATTTTTGGAAAACCGCTTCAGCATAATGCATAGTGAGGCCACATCATCGCATGTGAACAAATGTGTAGCCAGTGTGTTAGGTTGAAAATAATCTCATTTGTTTATATCCTGCTGCTTTTTTCTAGTTGTCTTAAATAACTGAATTTATTGCATTCATTGTTGTGACCTGCTTTTATTCTGCCAGATGCTTCAACAGGGAATGGTATTCTCACCAAAGCCACGGTTCCCATTTATGCCACTGGAGTGTTGACATGCTATAACCAGGTAACTTAACAGCTGCTCAGAAAATAACATTTGATGTGATCAGACATTTTTATACTTTTTCAGTGTTCTTAAAGAGTTGGTTAATCTCAATGTGTAGATAGTATAATTTAACTGGTACGTAAAACAATGGCAAACTGATTTCACTATCCATTTGAGTTTTCTAGGGAGACTTATTAAAAAAAATACTAATTTTTGATTAAGTAAAAAAATGTGTCAGAATCACTTTATTTTTAAAAATCTGGTCTATGCAATATGATTTTATAATATTTGCAAATAATAACTACTGCATCCACTCGTAATACCTGAAGCTAGCTCACATTATTCTTTTGTTTTTAATAATGCTGCACTTGCAGGCATAGTGGTCTCTAGCAGTGCAGTATTTTGTATCCACTTTTAACATCGCGTTGATGTTCAGAGTGGCCCAAATTAATGCTCGGAAATACTAGGAAGAAAAGGAAAGTGAATAAAATCCAGTATATCCTGGCTGAGCAGTAGAAAATTATATACATGTGTCAGTAATAAAATGCCAATGTGAAATACATGAAGCAGTCATAAATGTGCTGACATCTCTCAAAAGGAGGAGGATCGCAAGCTGTTGGTGGGTTTCCTAGAGGATGTTATGACGACCCTGTCTCTGTCCCATGCACCTCTCGAGCAGCCTGAAGGCCTCGTTTGTAGAGCTGGGGTGAGCTGTAATGCACAAATACATGCACAGAAACATTTTATCCTTTTTTTTTTCTTTTTTTTTATGTTGGAGCATTCCCATTTTTAGGAATGTAGCACTTTCATTTATAGTCATTCATTTGTTGTTGTAACTTGTGATCACTTGGCAGTTTGAAAGTTAGTTAATGGCTTTGCTTTGTGTTTTCAGTGCCAACCCAGTGTACCATGAACTGCTGCTAACTGTTCTGTGGTATGGGGTGGTTCACACGTCTGCTCTTGTCCGGTGTACGGCAGCACGGATGTTTGAGGTACAAACACAATGTTTTTACAAAAAATGTGCCACTATTGAAACATTTTTTTATATATTATTATGAATGACCCTCTTTATAGCGTGCATTTTAGTACAACATAGAATAATGAGCCTGCACAATTATGGCTAAAATCCTAATAATTTGGCATGTATTGTAGTTATTTGCAGAATGAATCTAAGTTTGTTAGACAATGATTATAATTATATGTATAGTTTCACTGAGCTAAAACTTGTCAATTGTGCAATTATACATACTGTAGATTCTATTTTCATGTTTACCTATTTGCTATACATGTGCTAGCTTTGCTTGCTGTTGCTGCTATTAAACATCCCTTTATTATTAAGCTATTCTGCCCTTTAAATGTGAGTAAAGACTATAGCTATATCAGTGCTCTGGTTCCAACCATATGGCTAGACCCTCACGTCAGACCTTTCACTGTACACTCATCCCAGTAGTGACAAAATAAATATCTGCTACATGTCAGAGAGAGCCTGAAGTCAGTACCCTAAAAGTATGCGTAGCCAAAGGAGCTGAAGGCCTGTTCCTTTTCAGTGTTGTTGGAAAATATAATTTAATCAAAAATGTTTTTTTTGTTTTTATTTTTTTTGGGTGAATGTTTTTACTGTTTTCACAATTTCAGTTCTTGGGGAAACATAATACTACTATTATTTTGTAAAGGGAAACAATAGCTTCTCTGTTTTCTTCCTCGCTAATTTATTCAACCAATTGAATCCATATTAAACCAGGCTCCCAAGGCAAAAGTCCTGGCCAAAGCCATAAGAGACATGAGATCTCATTTGTCCACACTTTAGGTCAAATATTGGGATGAGAATCTAGGCATAGCATTGGAACCTTACCCATGTTGAGCTAAACCTGGGGAGGAGGAGTGGTAGGTTGTATCCATGTCCCCTGTTTTGTGAAGTACTTGCCCTTTCCCAGAACACCTCACTGTCACCATTCCATAGTGTGTAGCTGTCCCCCACTGTCAAAACTGTGGTTCAAAAGGTGTCCCTCTAACACAGATGCCAGATCAAAATACTCTCAATTATTATATAAATATTAATTCAATGCAATGGTGATCTGGCGTATGTGGAAAGAGCCCACAGTTTTATGCTCACCATATTGTAACAATACTTGTGCAGTTTAGCTATGTTGGCTTTGCCATGTCTGCATATCTGAGAGTGTGTGTGTGTGTGTGTGTGTGTGTGTGAGAGAGAGAGAGAGTGTGTGTGTGTATACACTTGCTTGAAACATACAGTGCCGTTCCGTGCCTTGCAGCTATTGTTCTTGTCATTGTATATCACTTTCTTCCTATCTTTTTGTGTTTTTCTTTTTCCCTTCCTTCTTTGTTTTGCCTTTTTTTTTTTTCTCTATTTATTGGCGGTGTTGCTCGCTCTTGTCCCAAATGCCCTGCCCACCTCTGTGACATCACGGCTGGCTCTGTCCAATCCGATCAGCTGCTGGTGAAGGGGGTGAATGAGACGCTGGTAGCTCAGAGAGTGGTGCCGGCTCTCATCACACTGTCCTCCGACCCTGAAATGTAAGTGGAACAACAACAACAACAGTAAACTGCGCCGCGTCTCTCTCCCCCTTCTCTTTGCTGCCTGAGAACTATCACGTTAGCACCAGTCTGTACCTGCCAGGAGCAAAGTCAGCACAGTATAAGACAACATTAACATTGATACTACGTGTTTATTTAATGCACTTCCATTTCATTCTTCAAAATAATTTATTGATGTACAGTTGTTTGGAGTGGCTCCTGTTTAGGTGTAGGCTGTGCCATAGGGTAGTTCTTTAGCACAACCACTGTGAATGCATATGCATGTACACATCATCAGTCTGCATCACTAACTCATGCCAGCTCTCATTGCCTCATCAGTCTACAACTAACAAGTCCTTTGCCAGAAATGTGGTTGCATATTTCCCATGTGTCAGCAGAACAATCCTAGCATGCTTATGTGTAACCTGCCCCCTCCTCCTCTTCCTCCCTACCCAACTCTGTGAACGCAGGGCCCCTTTTGATTGACTCTCCGAATAGTGATTGGCAATCCTTACCCTGTCACTCTGTTTATTTCTTTTCTCTCTCTACCTCTTCTGTTTTATCTATTCTACCTTTACCTCTTTATTTCACCTTTCTTTCCTCTTGATATATTTCCCTCCATCCTACTCTTTCTGTCCTGTCCCATGGCACCCCTCCCTTTCTCTCATCCTGCTGTGTGGTGGGTTTGCAGTTGATTCTCCGAGGCATGAGTGAAGCATTAGTAGATCGCCGGGCGGCTCCAGCCCTTATAACTCTGTGCAGTGGGCCTGAATTGTGAGTCAATTGACACAAAAAAATCTCTCTAAACACTGTCATTTTGTGGGCTGCATCCTTACAGTGTGTGTATCCAAAAAATAAAAAAATCTTGAATCTGTCTTGCTGAGCTGGCATCAAAATGATGCTAACATGGCATTTTCTTTAACCACCACAAAACTCAGTGAATGAGGAAGTAAGAGCCTGAATTCATTGGCCTAGTTTTTCCTTCTATCCCACGTTCAATACACACTCATCTAGAACCAGTGAGTCACAGTGACTGACTAAACATTTATGGCTGGATAAATACAAAAATCTCCACTGTCCGGTCTTGCAGGAAATAGTTTATGCATAATAGTTCTGACGATCTTTGGATTCATCTGCAAACAAATTTGCCTTCAGCCCTGTGTCACACTGAACTGATGAACATACAGCAGACTATGAGCAACGGTCAGTCTTTTGAGCCATGTCGTGGCAATAATTCAAAGGGTTTCTGGCATGGATGCATCTAATTCAACTCTAATTAAATTTGTGGCATCACTGCCGGAATGCAGCCCTTTGCATCTCATCGTTCTCTGTAATGAAATATATTTATTGGTACATATCCCTGTCCCCAAATTGTACTATAAACACAAATTTATTTAACCCTTAATGTATTTTTGTTATGGTTTTAGTATAGCCTCAAAAAAATTGGCTAAATTACATATTTTGCTGTGCTCTTAATTAGCAGTTTATAAATTTAAAAAAAGTTTAAGCAAAATTATGAGAAACTTCTTTTTTTTTTTTTAAATCCAGTGATCTCTCAGACCACTTTTGGCTTTTCTGGGTCTACTCTGGACTGTGGAATGATTATTTAACATCGCTCTAACAACACCCCATTAACCTTGCTTACTGCCATTCATTTCAGTCACTGATTATTATCAGATACTCCTAATATTGTTTTTGTATTTTATTGCAGGTCTGGGAATTTTAACTCTTTTTACATTTATCTTTTTTGTTTGATTTATTTATTTATTTTTTGAAGAATGACGTGAATAAATTGAACTGAAATATTAAAATTGAAATATAGATGTGGGTCAAATATTATTTGCAAAATGTTGCTGTTTTTGAATTTGGATGAGTAGCCAGATCTGATGACTGGTCAGATGATCCCCATTTTAGATGTCCAGTCCAAAAATAAACCAACTAGCTAACCAGCTAACCAGTTAATAAAGCCTGACTTAAATCTGTCAGTAAAATACTGATCGCATTGATGGGTCATGCACTTGGCACTGACACATGTTTAATCTTCACAGTTTATGTATGTGTAATAACTTGGGCAGCATGCAGATCCTGAACTGGCAGTACAGTAACCACCTCAGTTATCATTGTGGTTACCAGCATGTCATTACACTTTAATCACTATATTTATGCAAAACCTACAACATGTGTTAGCCAAAGTAGTCCTAATTCTTTGATTCTTTGAGGGTTTTGGTGTAAATGCTTGTTTGACACTAGAGGTGCCACTGTAATAGAAAATGTGTACAAATATTTTAAAAAAAAAGTCAATATTAGAATCTCTTAGCCGCATTGTTTTAAAATTCCTTACATGGTCTTGATTAGTGCCTCCCTACTGATGACATACCCTGAACACATCTGACTTCTTTTAATGTGGTTAACCCAATAATTTGACGATTCCCACATTGTGAAATATATCCGAAAACCTTCTTGCAGAAAATGTTTGAGTCATTCTAAGTCTGCCTTAAAGGCACGCTACTGGAGAACACCTAAAGTAGTGATTCATTGACTGTCAGTGGTCAAAGCATTTTCTTGCATTCTTGCTGTTTGTAGCTCAGTGAGGATATCCACTATTCCTGCCTTTGGGACCATCATGGAGACTGTCACTCAAAAAGAGGTAGGCAGCTGTCAAAATGCATACTAGCCATATATGCAGCTGATGAAATTAATTGAAAACCTTTTTAAAACCATTATCATTCTAAAATGTATAAGAATTCTTTTGCTTACATGTGTTTAGCTGCTGGAGCGTGTAAAGATGCAGCTGGCTTCATTCCTGGAAGACCCTCAATACCAAGATCAGCACTCTTTGCACATGGAGATCATCAGGACATTCGGAAGGGTTGGGCCTAATGCAGAGCCACGCTTCAGAGACGAGTGTATGGGAAAAGACACTAACTTATGAAAAAGCTTCAAAACTGTCTAAATGGGACTCTATATGCTAATTTCCGCCTCAGTATTTTTATTCTTGGAGTCTGCTAGAGTAGCTTTGCAGGATTCACAGCTTTTTTTAAATCTGTCATTTTATTGTTTACTCCTGCTTCTTCTGTAGTATAACCAATTGTCTGTATCTTTGCTATTCCTCTAGTTGTGCTGCCACACCTTCACAAGCTTGCGCTGGCTAACAACAGCCAGAGCGTGGAAAACAAGAGGATTGACATTGCAACTCAGCTGTTTGAGGCCTATAGCGCCCTCTCCTGCTGCTGTATCCTTTTAAAGGTCACGGTTCACAGTCTGTGTAAGCTGGGCTATATGCTGGTTAGATTTGAATTCCATTCTTAAAAGAGACTTATACTCTTAATACTAAATTAATAGCTTAATACTAACCTACTTTAAGAGGAAATACGAGTAGTCCACTCCTCCTTTTATTCTGTAGTTATGGGTTTCCAAAGGACTTACCAGAAGTCTGTCAAGCTTGGATGGGGTTCAGAGTTAGATGTTGTAACAGTAAGTCAGTAAGGAGACCATAAGTGTTACCGGTTAGTTCCTAGCTATACTTGAGATGTGCTGGTATGTATCGGCATGGTCTCGGTGCCTCCGTGTATGGTTTATTGTGTGTATTGGCAGGATTTGACTGTCATTTGGCAGAAGGAGCAAAGAAAAATAAGCTGCCTCCACTTTGAGGCCAGAGGTAATTACAGGGTTGGTTAAGCAAAGGAAAGGATGAGAGAGGGAGAAAGTGAGGGAAGGGACTGAACATCAGCTTTAATCCTCAGGAACAGTTCCCAGGATAGGACTCACGTTTATATCATCTCAGCTGTTTCTGTGATCCTTCTTTTCTGTGATTCTTTTTCCTCTATTTCTCCCACTTTTTTTTCTCCTTCTCTTTTTCATCTTTACTGTTAACCCAACCCCACCCAGGTCCAACACACACACACACACACACACACACACACACACACACAGATAGAGGACAGCTGTTCTGAGGTTCATTCCTGTGGATTTTTGTCAGGCTGTGATTTTACAGCGCAGTCGCGTCCTGGAGGTATAGGCCTAACCTCAGCCTCTACCTCCCACTGCACTTCTTTCTCCTGTAATCAGTGTGACAAGCTCTGAAACTGTGCATTTCATCTCTAAAAATAAAGACTTCCTCGCCGCTGGTCCCATATAGTTCCACTGAATTTGATGGGTGGCAGAACACGTGTAGACCAGGATGAAGGAACTTTGGGTTGAAATTTTAAGTTTGTGTAAACCTATTTTTGTTCACAGATGGGTGGAGTGTGCCTTGTAGCTACACAGTAATGAAGTGAATTTCTCATGAATTTTTAGTCATTAACCTATTTATCAGCAACAAAATTCTTTTAATATTTTAAATTGTCTTGAAGTAAACCCCTTCCATCTGATAATTCCTAGAAATGCTGTTGTTGCTCAGAGGTATTACTGTCTGCCCTCATAAACACCAGTTCTTTAGTTTAAATATCTGTGCAAGTAGCAGTGATGAATATTGGGATATAATGTAAGAGGAGTTTACTAATGCAATTACAAAAAAGAAAAGAGGCAAAAACCTATTGGTTAAAAAACTTTTCATAATTTCTTTTGCCATATTTGATCTAAATCAGTAGGTGTAGTTTGTGGAGTGGTTTTAAGTAGACTTTAAATGGAACACTTGCATTTGAATTTTGGATACCTGTATTATTTCAGTCAACTCCTTAACTTCCAGTCCAGTCATTTCTGAGGAGGTGATGGTCAACCATTTCTTGCCTGGCCTCAGGTGTCTGCGTGCTGACATGGAGCAACTCTCTCCAGAGCACGAGGTCAGGAGAAAAACAAAGTCGTGCTTGCAGATTCATACATGTGGGAGAGTGCTTCTCAGACATCGACCTTATATAGGCTTGACCGATATATTGGCGGGTGTAGATATATCGGACAATATTAGTTGTTTACTGGTGTGTCGCTAGCAGCATTTATAACTGCCGATAAATGAAAATTTAAAAAGTAAAGAAGAGGTGTGAGAGTTGATGTTGCATAGTTTATCAACCAGAGGGGTACACTACAAAGGAAGTTCAACACAGCCAGGCTTTCATTGCATTGGCTTGCTTGACAAAATCTAAAACCCCACTCAGAGATAAGGTGTCATGATTATGGTTATCAACTTTCTCTTTTAAGTAGGGCTTTCTGCTTCAGGCTCCATGCACACTCACATGAGATGGAGCGCTCCTGTGAATGCAGGATACTCCAATCGGTGGTGTTATCAGACAATGATGATAAAATGGTCATTAAAAACCTCTAAAGAACATAAAAAATGCAACATTGTTGCAAATGAGACGTGATTAGTGGTGCAGAAAATTTACCTCTTGAAAGTCTACTAGGCGTACCCCTTGAAGTTCTTTTCTGAACTGAGTGGTTTCTGTCATATTTCAAGCCTGCTTGTAGGACAAAACGACCGGGGCTGCATCAAGAGTTAGTGAGGATGGTCTCTGCCTGTGCAGCTATTCTTGGAAAATTTAAATTTAAAACATCCCTGTATTTGACAACAATACAACACTAAAATGTTTTTGCATTCAATTCAGTTTTATTTATATAGTGCCAAATCACAACAGTCACCTCACAGCACTTTGTATTGTAAGGTAAAGCCCATACAGTGCTTCTGTGTATGTGGAGTGAAGCTGTGGAACAAACTGTGATGAATTGAAGCAATGTCCCAGCATGACTCAGTTTTAAAAGTGATACAAATGGTTTTTGCAAGGTACAAGGTGGACGTAGGGCTTTGACCGGGTGTTCTCACCTACTATTTAAACTGTGTGTGTGTGTGTGTACATTATTCTCGCTAAGTGGTACGCCTCTCTGAGGACAGTCTGCAACTTCCCACCACAAACACTGCAGCCAACCGATCCGAGCGGAGTCGGGCAGAGCGTAAACGAGTAATCCACACCTTGCTGTGACAATAAAATGTCATATTATCTTAGCAAGAACTCATAAATAACTACAAATAATAAATGTTAAGAAAATCTATTCATGTTTCGTGTACCTGAAAGAAGCTTTAAATCACCAAGTATCTCTCTCAGTCTTGAAAATTCTGCATGGGTTGGGCTCTAGACTCTACTGTTCATGCATGCATATACAAATACACTAAATCCTTTGCATGTTTATATATTGATTAGCCACAAATTCCTTTGGGGTTGCATCAAGAAGGGTGTCGGGCATAAAAATCTGCTAAATCGAACATGCGGAGCTACCAGCTGTGGCAACCCCTTGTGAATGAGGGAGCAGCTGAAAGTAGCTTTCTATGTTGATGAGCAAAATCAACTACCTTTTTTATATTTATTCTTTCAATCTGTTACTGCTATGAGATCTCACACAAAAGACAACCTGACTCTTTACCGCTTTCTCAGACACACTCATACACACACCTCTCATATATATATTTGTGTCTTGGAATCTCACGCGATCCTTTTCATGTGAGCATTTAGCCAAGGTGACTAATGGTCAGCTGACTTTTTCATTCACAACACATCCACTCTGTCTGTAAGCTCTGCATACCAGACACTAAAAGAAAAATATTTCATGCTGTAAAACACGTGAACTCATAAAAACTTTACAGAGGACTAATACTGCCGAAATTAATTTAAAAAAAAAATATATATATATATAGGCATTAGATTCTAAAATGTGACAAATTATTTCTGTTTCAGTTTGTTTGTGTATTAATTTGCCTTGGTATGAAATTTATTTTTTCCATTTTGCAGTATTGAGTACAACGTTCCTCAGTTTTCTAGCAATTTCCTGACTAGAAGCATCCATGTCTTTTGTTAGCCTGGCATTGATTAACCAAAAGACATAAAAGTTGAAGACTCAGGAAACACAGAAAAGCAGAAGAAAAGATCTAATGAAAACCAATGTGGTGAAATAAGTTGGGAAAAGCAAAGCGTAAATGGCTGAAATGGGAAAATGAAACACCGTAATGTGAGCTCTTGTAAAGGTATCAGTAATAATAATAAAGCTGTTTGTGTTATTCATAGGTGATTCTTAACTCGATGATCAAGGAGTGTGAAATCAAGGTGGAAAACAGAGCGATGGCAGACCCACAAGGGTAAGGACCAACGCACTCACATTCACACCATCACATTCTTCTGAAAGGAATTTTAAAATATTGGCTTTTATTGCATGAGATGGCAACGGATGAAGATGGTAAGTAGTGAAGTAGCCCTACCATGTAGAGAGAGTATTGGGACACAGCCCATATTGTGGGTTTTCTCCCAAGGGCATTAGGAGTGTTTGTAAGTGTTGAAACTGCAACTGAGTCTCTTCATAGAGGGAGAGAGAGAGATGCTGATCATGTATAGTTGGAGCTCATTAAAAAGAGGGGTGAAAGAAGTGTGTGTGCGTGTGTGTGTGTGTGTGTGTAAATGCAGGATGTGCGTATAGGTCTGTGTGTGCCGATGCGTATTCTCAGGTTTGTGTGTGTTCCCCCAAGTTTAAAGTCTCTGTGCTCACGCTGAGAGATTTTTACCTACTTTTTCATTTTGTTCTGCCAAGCTTGGCTTCAGCTTCAGCTTCTCTGCCCATAATTGATAACTTGGGTTTTTACTTTTTAAGGAGATTTGACCTCAGAGAAAAGAGGCTTGGAAAGTTTTGAACATTTTAAGCCCCATTTGATTTATTTAGCTATAAAACCCGTGCTCGGTGAATTGTTTACCAAAATACTGCATGATGTGGGTGTAATTTGATATTACTGAGATTACATATTAGAAAGGAGGCAGTTGAGGTGGTTCGGGCATCTGATTAGGATGCCTCCTGGGCACCTCTTGGGTGAGGTGTTCCGGGCATGTCCTACTGGGAGGAGGCTCCAGGGCAGACCCAGGCCACGCACGCTGGAGAGAATAATGTCTCTCGGATGGCCTGGGAACACCTTGGGGTCCCTGGATGAGCTGGAGGAAGTGGCTGTGGAGAGGGAGGTCTGGGCTTCTCTGCTTAGACTGCTGCCCCCACGACCTGACCCTGGATAAGCAGAAGATGATGATGGATACATATTAGAGTTTCCAACTCAAATCTATGAAATTTGATGTACAAATAAATGCTTATGATCCACAGGTGACGCACAAAAGCATAGACTAAAATGGGTCACAGGCCATGAAGAACTTTGATACCAAATTTTTGGGTTGTTGTCAAATGCCAGCATTGATCTAGAAGTCACATAAAGATGTTTCCCAGTCAGAGTTCGAACTCTACATCAACTGACTCATGTTTGGTATTACTGTTACCTTTGTCCTTCTATTGAGCAATGCAGCAGTTTGGCACTAACTACTTCTCTGTATCAGTCTGAATCCGAACAAACTCAAAAGAGGAACTTGAGGAGCTGTTAGACCATAAAAATCAGGAGGGGCTGAATTGGCAAACAGTATTTCCTTTGTAAAGAAGTGGAGCAGAGGGTGACATGACAGAATATTATGTAGGGATTTTCTGCAGTTTTGATTTCATACAGTCAAACTGAAAATGGGTAAAAATTTAATGTTGCATCATGCCCACATTCTAACTTTATATTTATTTTTTTCCCTCCATAGCTCTATGTCAATTGCATCCAGTTTAGTGGGTGAGGATGCCAAGACCAAGTTTCTAAGCAAGATGGGTCAGCTGACTACCTCTGGCGCCATGCTGGCCAACGTCTTCCAGAGAAAGAAGTAATCCCAACGCTGACCGATTCACCTTCTCGATTAACTGACGAACCGCTGCGCTTTTTGGGAGCATTTCGTTTTACTGGAAAAAGCATATGTTCATTTTCAAGCAGACGGAAGTCAAGTGTATAGTTCAGTCAATTTTGACAAATTTTGCTGAAAGTTGTATTGATTTTAAAGTCTGTGCAGCAGGACTACTTCTTACTTAAAGGTAAACAGGGACGGTTTTGCAATGAAAGCTTCCGAGGTTTTCCTCGTCTCATATTTCCTCTCCTTAACTATTAATCATGACAGAAGCGTCATCGAGGACTAGGATTTGCTTTCATTAGTCAGTGTTAGCGTTGCCATTTCACCAACAGGAAGAGAGAGGAGGTGAGAAGATACTCTGCAGCATCAAGGTTAACCCACAGTGATAAAGAGGAACTCGTTACCTGGACATTTCTGGACTTGGAGGTATCACCGAGTTTAAGTTTTAGTGCAGTACTTCTTGTTACAGAAGAGTATCGTTCATCTTTAGGAAACAAAACTGAACGCAGCCTGATGGGTTTCATTTACAAAATAATGGGCACCAGTTTGGGATCTAAAGGAGCAGTCACATTAATTATACTGAAGGTCTGAACCACCAAATGGCTGTGTGGATCATTTAGAATGCCTTGTACAGTGTGTCTGTACGGCTCGGAAGTATCGCCTACTTGAAACTGTTTTTAAAAAAAATGTCTTGCCTTTATTTCTTCAGTCTGTCTCTGGTTTTTGTTTTGATAGCTTCTATTTTATAACTTATTTATGTCTTAATTAAGAAAAACATACTTTATTCCAGCTTCCAAAGAAATTTGCACTTCACTTTACTATTTTGTTCTTTATTATATGCATATATCTTTTTGTTTAATTCAGAGTCTTATACATGGAGATTATCACTATTGTGAATGTTTTGGGTTTTTTTTTTTTTTTAATCCGTTGACAATGTGAAGTTGAAGAGAACACTGATCATAATTATTCCTTCTCTGTCTCTGTCTGTGTTGCAGTGTCTCTGATAATTGTACCTTTTTTTTGTTTCCTCTAAAGTGGGTATTTGGTTCTTTTCTTTTTGTTGTTTGTTCAATTTGGATATGCTCTAAGAGAAACCGTAAATAAATGTATCATACACTGAACTGAAGAACACGGTACTGATTATGTATATTTGAAATTTGTGTCATGGTGTAATAAAAGATGGAGATCAGTTGTGTATTTAAATGTACTTCTGTGAGCTTAATTGAATGGCTGCATATCTCTGGACTTTTTTTCTTTTTTTTTGTGCGCTGTGTGATAAAGGGAAAAGCCCTTGTAGCTCTCGCTGTGGCTCAGAGTGTCGGCAGGTGTTAGAAGGCTGTAAAACAAAGTCATTTAACAGAAAAGGCGCACGCCGCTCCTGCCCGTGCGCTTCGACTTCAAACGTTTGATGTGATCTGTTGTCTCCTTAGTACAACAAAGCAAAGTCCATCTTATGGGACATTCCCAGCAACTTAACACCCTTAAAAGCTCAGATCTGCCATCTAGATTACACTATCGCCCAATCCATGCTATCTTGTGGAAAACCGACTTAGTATTAAAATGGACAACTTTGGCTTTAATCTGTAAAAGAACACGAACTCAAAGAAACACGGAGTCCTCTGAAGGTTTCTTTAAGAGGGCACTTAAACACAAACTTTCAGACAGGTTTTTAACAGTTCTGACTGACCTGTAGTGGAGACCACTACATTGATTTGTGTTGACACCACCTTTTTTCTTTAGTGGCGGAGGATGATGCGAGTTAGCCAACGCTCTGTGATAAAGAACAGCATTTGCATATTCAAGCTAATATTCAACCACCATCACTGATAACAAGCCAGGTGGTCAAATAATTGATAAACACTGTTGTGGCACGACATTGTTGCTTTGTGGGCTCGCCTCTCTGTCTCTGGGTAAGCGTGTGTTCTGGCGCTGTAGATTCCTCGTATGTGTGATTTGCATTCAGGGTGAGCAGTGTGGTCCTGCAGGCATCCAAACAACTTCTGTGTCCCCTCGCACCTAGCTGGGTATTTTCTGTTTCTCATGAGATATGTCCTGGTATTTGTTTGTAGAAACGGTGTCTGAGAGGAGCTCTTACTCACACTGGGGGTGACTCACAGATCACATCTGTTTCCAAAACCAGCAGAAGCGATGTAGATCCAGTCCTAAAACCTCTCAAACGCAGTGGCTTCAGTTTTAAAATTACCATTTGTTTCTATGTGAGGGCCGTGCATGCGCGAGTTCTTTTTCAGCCCGGTGCACTTTTCACTGTTTTCAAATGAGACCATGCCTAACCCATGAAGATTCCTCCAAAAATCTTCAGTTCCAAAACAGACTGTGGCTGTTTGGCTTTGTGCAACGAGTGTGTATTACATTAATCAAAACCTTTCAGTGATTTATTCCATTTGTGTTTAAGTGTCCTCTTTTTTTGTGTGCTGTCTGAAATAGGCCTGCTCCATGAACTTTGACATGTTATAAGTAATGCAACACAGCCCACATGCTTGCAGAACAGTCTGTGCTCTGACCCAGGTCATTAGAAGTGTAATGCTTGTAAAGCAGCATGGCGTTTGCCTGCAAGCAGAGCTCCATTTTTATACATCAAAAAAACCCACATTGCAAGTGTTTTTGAAGTGGGGCTTAACACAGATTTCTGTGATGATAATGTAGTTTTGTTGTCTGGGTCAACCGAATGTGGATGTTTGCTGCTTTCAGAGTCAAGTTTAGGTCTTTGATTGCTAAAAGAGTTGAATCTTAATTGCTGCTGCAGCAGCTACAGAGGCTCCACCACCAAACTACTTCTCTCAGCATGTTTCTTTCTCTCTTTTTTTTTTTTTTAAATATGCTTTGCACATTTCTCAAGCCTCTGCTCTATCCATCCAGGGCCTAAACATTCAATTTAATATTTGCATAACTGCCGCTGTGAGAACATGTTCTTTTTGCTCTCAAACATTTCCTTACTAGAGCTGCCAAATGTAGGCTTGGACTAATCTGCCATGCAAATTCAAAGGGAAAATACAACCACAGCTTTTTCTCAGTCTTTCCTGGGCAAAGAAAAACTGCTGCAGTATTTCCTGGAAGCAATCATTACACTTTTGTTTTTGCAGAGAGGACACCATCATGGTTGTTCCAGGGCCCACGCTCCAGGAACTATGCAGGGCCCACATGCTTTGCCTCCTGCGCCACTGTATGCTATCTGAATTCATCAGTGCCATGAGGTCATAACTCATCCTGACTGACTATTGACATACAAAGTGTCACCTGATTAAGCTACAGTACCATGCAAAAGTCTGTTTCACTTCTAAGGAGCACGAATGTTTTTTTTGTTTTTTTTAAAGGATCTTGAGGAACAATTATCTCTGCTTTGGACATTGGCTGCTTTTTCATTTATTTTGAGCCCGGTCCTTGTACCTGACCATTTTGAGAGGATTTTTTTTGTTTTTTTTTGTTAAGCTACTTAACACTGACCGAGCGATCATTTGAGCATTAAATAGGCACCTAACTTGCTGTCAACACACAACAGCAAAAACCAACTGTAAATTTTTATCTTTACACACTTTGTAAGCAGCCTGTTAAAAAAAAAAAAACACACACACAATTTGCTTCCGTTTCTTTAGCTGAATCAACTCCAAAGATAACACGGGTGATTCAGAAACCAAATCTCAGCATGTTGTGCAGTAGCTTTAAAAACTTGAGGAAACTGGACAAGAGGAGGTCAAAAGAAAAAGTGGCAGGCCTAAAAACTATCTATGTCAGATGAAAGGTACTCTTAAGAAATAGGAAATAAAATCCAGCAAAGACCAAATACAGGACCTGAGAGATGCATCTGGCCTGTCTACTGTTTGCTGAAACCTAATCAGGAATGGTGGCTGTCAAGAAGCAATTTTTAAGGAAGAGAAACGGGGAGAAAAGTGTGAGGTATGCCAAATTACACAAGAACTAAACTGAAAGTCGGTGGAAGCAGGTCTTTTGGAGTGATGCATCCAAATTTGAAATTTTTGGTTGAAATTGTGGCCAACAAAGGATGTCTACAGTCACCTGTAAAACACGGTGGAGGCTCTGTCATGGTTTGGGGGCCGCCAAACTATGACAGGGCCCGTGATGTTAGAGATCTTGTCAAAATTGATGGAATTTTTAAAGCAGAAAAGTATCATCAGATTTTGATCCCACCATACAATACCATCAGGAAAGTGTCCGCTTGACAACAGCGTGACAATGATCCAAAACACATCATCACTGTAGTAAAAGCATATTTGAAACAGCCTGGACATCAAAATTATTGAAGGAGTGTGGGATCAGAGAACAGAATAAAAGGCAGCTAACATCCAAAGAAGAGCTTTCAATATCCTTTAAGAAGCCTGGAGAAGTATTCCTGAAGACTACTAAAAGATATTAGAAGAAAGCTGCCTAGGAGAGTTCAGGCTGTGTTGAAGATTAAATGTGGTCATATATTGACTTTCAAGCTCGTTAGAATTGTGAAAACTCTGTTTGGCCTATACTGTATTCCCATTTATGTTTGCACATGTTTCAATAAATCCCTCCACCTGAGAAATAAGGGGCGGCTCACAGTCGGGCGCGCTAAATGTGACACACACACACACACAATTTCTTCATCAAGATCAGGAGGGCTGAGATGAGGGTTGAACCCGCTGTTTACGTATAAACGTGGGAGGAGTCCACACTCGGTAAGTCACTCATTTTTTACAAGCTGTTGCATGTAACTCCCTTCACAACGCGTGGGTGAAAAGCAGAAGGAAGATGAGAGATCAGAACAGATGAGAACTGCAGCTGTCTAACCGGGAATGAAGGCGCGATGTCCTGTGAGATTTTTGGAGGTTCAATCACATTTACGCACACAAGAAGAAGTGATTTGCAGTGAGGACATTTAAAAATTCTGAGCATCGGATCTTTGTTGATTGGCTACTAAAGAAAAGTTTGTCCCAGAAGTAGTCTTTGTAAATCAGTAGAGATGAGGTTAAACTTTTCTACAAGCTGGATTTTCCGCGGCTGGATAGCGTGTCTCCTTGTCACCTTTTACGCACAGGTAAAACATGTTTTCTCCTGTTAATGACAAGAATTTGCCCCGTAATTTCGTCCAGAAGTTGATGGCAAAAGAGTTGACAGTCACATCTGTAGCAATCTGTCTCTTGTTAACTGCTTTTCTTGGGCTGCCGATTTCCATTCAAGTGAGAAAGCTCATGCAAAAACGCTGAGATTAATAGTGGTATATTTTTCGCAGGCAAAAGATATGTAACAGTAAACCCAAGTATGTGTCAACACAGCAGGATTTGCATGAACTGGTCAGATAGGGGACGATAGGAAGAGTGTGTGTGTGTGTGTGGTGGGGGTCTGTTTTATTTGATTTTTTTTTTCTTTTTACGCACAGACAGTGACTGGAAACAGTTGTATTTGAGTCGAATCCACTTCTCCCCTGCTCTGACCACAGAAAAGCCGCTGGCAACTGGACGTTCTTCTCCCTCCACCAAGTATTTTTTCCAGGTCCAAGTGGCTCATCAGGAATCTCATTAGGTCCGCCAGAGGCGAGGTTTTCAAAATGCGGTGCAGGGGCCACACGGGGATTTCTGTCTTGCATATCGCCGCAAGCTTTTTCAGTCATTTCTGTTATAGTTTCCTGCTTTCCTTTTTTGATCAGTTTTATTGGTAACATACATTTGCAAAGCTTTTAATTAGCTTTGCAAAGTTTAAAAATGACCTAACGTCTCAGCTGATGCACTGCCACAGATTAATTTGAAGGGGAGAGTGAATGTGGTCCATGGCATGTTGTTGTCCACGCTGTTGTTTAGTCCAACCAGCTAACGCTGTCCAGGTGGAGAAGTTTATGAGATGCGGTTGCAGTGGCGGGACTGCCGGGCACCAGTGATCTATCACTGCCTGTGCGCCTGTGTTACCGTAAGCCAGCATCGTTATGACTTTGACTGGAACGCATGCTCTTTCTTCTCTGAGATGTGTTGCAAGAGAAAATGCTTGTGGGGGGCATTTACTTGTCAATGCTGTGATGCAGAGAGGTAATTGCGCAAAAAGTCTTTTCCCCAAAGATTATTAAATAAGTCAAAGTTTTACCAGCAGCCGTGACAAGAGGAAGCAGATACAGTTCGCCTGGATAGGAGGGGATGGAATATTTTTCATTACGTTTTAAGGTGACATTGCAAACCCTTGGCTTTGGGTTGTTCTCACCATGGTCTTGCCATTACTGACTCACGCTATTCCAAAAGAATTCCCCTTCATTTTCTTGGTTTTCAACCACTCCATCCAATGCATTCCAAGTTCATTTCAAACTGTCTTTGTGACATTGAGCAATGCGCAATTGCTTCAAGATGCTCAGAGCTTAAAAGTCAATATATCATAATGAGCTGTGCTTTGTTGGTTTTATTTACTCGCCTGCCCACAAACATGGCTCCTGAACGTTTTATTTGCAGCTTTTCGGACTAGTCATACATTCATCCCTGCTGGTTTGCACTCATGCTGTGCAGCTATCCACTAGCAGCATCTCTCCGGACTGCTTTTACTTCATATTTGAGCAGTTATTATCTTCTAATTTCTGCTGTGCTCTTCATTATTTACTTAGTTCCAGCCATTCACCCACTACCAGATCAGACTTATGGCTTCCTCAGCTTAGTAAAACATGCCTATGAGCCTATGAGCTGTGGATTCAAGCTTGATTTAATTATGCAGACAACTGACACATTCTGTAGAAAGAAAACACTACTTTTGTCATTCTCGTGAAGAAATGAGGAGGATTTCTGATTGCATTTTGGCTTTGTCAGCTTCCATTAAAGCAATTAGTACTTACTGCATTTGGCAAGGAAGGGTCTCGTGGCACCTGCTCTTCCTTGATCACTGGGTTGAGTTTCTATCATCTGCACCTTTTCTGTTCACAGATTGTTGGCTATCACCAATTTACCAGCTCGTCTTTGTGTGCGTGCGGTGTGTGAGGTTTTAAGATAACTTGGTCCACTCTTGTTCTGTTTTATAAGTTTTAATCAAAGGTATGAGACTTCATATCTTGATTTGTGCAGGTGGCATTTAGAGGATTTGCTTTTATGGCTTTAAAAAAAAAAACTCATCCCAGGTGCAAACACTATACAAAGATCTGACTGTTGTGCAATATGCTTTTACAACAACTTATCGTTATTCAGTAAACCCCCCAGAGGCCTAAGAGTGGAAGAGTGTTTCTCTTGGCTTTGTGCCTGTTGCTGCTGTGGCCGTTATGCAAATTCTCCCCTCCGCTGGAAGCTAATGGAATGCACTTGGTGCTTGATAGGGTCACACCGGTGGCATGTTTTTTTTTTTTTAAAAAAGATTAAAAGCAAACAAACAAACAAACAGCGAGGGAGCATGTCACTGAAGGGGTGGAACTCTTAATACCTCTTTGTTAAACTTCATTAAGTCCCGCCCACCCTGCCCATCAAGTTGCTCTCCGGTTACCGACACATCAAGTCAGCTCTGAGGCCGGATGTTCTATGTTTACCATTATCTTAACCTATAATCATATAGGGTGGGTCTCCTGTTTTTCTTTTACATCTATTATATATTTAGTGAGTCAAAACACATTGCTTCACAAAACTGAGACCCACTGTTTGGATGTGGCGGTAACAAAAACACAATTCCCAGCATTCCTTTGGCTTCCTGTGCACTCTGGTCCAGCTGTGCATATTGAACGCTATATCTATCTATCTACGCAAAGACATGAGCCTTTAATAGCATGGGAATCTGTCCTACTGCTGTCACTTCTGCCTCCTGCAGCATATGGTCTCCATTAGTGCTGCGGTCCGAGCTATGAGCGCTGCGTATCATTATCCCTTTGGTTAGAGTATAAAACAAAGATTGGCTGATGTGCGAGTCTGAGTGGAGGTAATTAGAAGCTTGCCAGAGTTCATGCTGCGCCGTCGTTGCCTGAAGCCGGACAGACTAACGGAGCTTAACACGGAGGTGTGAAAAGGAGAGGACACAGGACACAGAACACAGAGGAAGATGAGCAAAGGATGTTAAAACAGAGTTGGGGGTTAAAGCCCAGTATGGTATATTTAAACTGTCTGGGTAAGATCAAGGATTTTTTTACATAAAAAACAACAACAAAAGAATCAAAAAGAAACCGGGACTATAATATCCAAACAAGGATTTCATGGCAGGGAAACTTTTGGAAAGTTTTTCTGAACCTCTGCACTATCAGCAATTCTTTACTGTAGAAATTACAGCATGAAGGACTGAATTGGCGTATGAAGGAGGTCGGTTCAAGGTCAGCGTGCAGGCAGGCCTATAGGTTGTATTTTTCTCCATGCATATATAGACACTGTGGCTTTGGCATCCTCTCTGCCATAACAGCCAGATTCTCTAATTCAGCATTGTGGCGAGGACTTCTCCAGCCCCTGATTTAGAGTGGCTGCAGGGGGCGTACAATAAGTAGCCTTTTCACTAGAGCATTTATTGTTTGAAAAAAAATATATATGCAAAGATGTTTCATGGTTTCCGCCCATATTCTCTGGAATAAGAGCTGTGTTGAGCTGAATGACAGCAGGAAACTTTGCATAGGGCTATGCTAGAACAGAAGACCTTTAGAAATTTTGTGTAACAACTGCACAAGATTTTTTTTTTTTTTTTTTTGCAGCACAGTACCGAGTGCCAAGGGAATATTTGCAAGTAATTAATAATTCAGAGCCAACAAGAATAGAGATTATATAATACTTCCTTATTATACTATTACTTCCTTATTGGGTTCTGGACTCTTAATTTTTTTCTGGCTTGGAGGCTTCGGAGCTGTGCTCAGGTGTTCTGAGAGCCTGGAAAGAATTTCTGGGCATGTCTTGAAAATGTTTTTACCATCCTCCTCCTCTCATCATTCACCGCCATGTCAAAATATCATGTGTGATTTTGAAAGATGATCTGAAGAAGGAGCGAGGTTCTTGGAGGAAAGCAGTGTACTTCACAAAAATGTTTTAATAACGAGACTAATAATCTTTTTTTGGGGGGTGGGGGAGTGGGGGGCAGGCTTAAAGATTATAGTTCTCTTACTAACTGTTATGAACTCATCTTATGTATTGATTAATTCCAGAATGCAGACTCCAAATCTCTCCAATGTGATGACAAACATTACCTGAAGGGTTCACAGATGCTGCAAAAAGTGTCAACCAGGTAACGCATACACACACACACACACACACACACACACGCACACACACGCACACATAGACAAAATGTAAGAAAGTAGTGGGTGCATATATGGTTTCCTCTGTGGAATCAGCATAAAGTAAAAATAGATTTCCATTCACAAATGTTCTAAAAGAAAAGAGGAAGGATGTTTAAAAGCAGATATTTTGGCTTAAAATGGCACAGACATGCACATGTGTTTCCACAAGCAAACACACACACACACACACACACACACACAATCTGCTAGAGATACCAATTGCTTAAAAAGAAGAAAAGAGCTCTAGTTTTATCAATTTCACTTTTGTTTTTTGTTTCTTTTCATTTTTCATTTCTTAATTAGACTATAATTAGGTTATTGTGATTATATCTGCTGGCTTCTTAAATCCTCTTCTTCCTCCCACCCCTACTAGGTCATTATGTGTTTTCCGACTGCACTGACTCCCTTCAGACTATATGTCTTAAATGCAACAATGATGAATATCAGCCCGACTGAAATGAAGAGAAAGTTTGTTTTAAACAGAAGTTCTGTGATACAGGTAGAGTACCCACGCTTCTACAGTTTCAAACTCTTGAATAAGTTTTTCACTGCTTATTTTTAATAAATAAGAGCATTTAAATAAAAAAAAACAATAAACTTTATTTCTTTCAAATAATTTTGCAACCTCTTTTTACTTGAGGAACAAAGATCAAACACCTTTACCAGTCAAGAATGCTCTGAACTTCTCAACATATATATTTTTGTTATTTGTGTTATGGCGATCACTTGTAAAATTGTAAAAACAATCAAGTGTGCATCATTATCGGAATGAATGTAATAAACCCATTTTAACCCTCTGCTCAAGAGCACAGCAGCAGCACAGATTCAACTGTGGAGTGGGGTTTTGGATGCAACACACATTATCATTTCCTTCAATCATTTTTACCTTTTTTTTACATATATATCTTCAGAACTGGGTTTTATGAAAATGACTGTAAACCTAATAGCAGAGGAGCCATGTCGTTGCATTCCTGGCTTCCAGTGTTCTCGCTTCAACTGCGAGTACTGTGAGAAGATACTCCCCTGCCCCCTGGAGAAGGACTTCAACCTACAAACCATGGTGAGACAATACAGAACATACCTCATTTATGACAAGTAACTACATACAAGTGTAACTCAGAGATTACAGCGTGTGTTGTTAATTGCAGATGATAGGATGGAGTGTAAGCCGTGTCTAAAAGGCTTCTTCACTGCTGATGATAATAGATGCAAACAATGGACTGAGTAAGTGCTTAGAAACACACACACACACACACACACACACACACGTTTTTGGCCTGGAATCTTTTGACGTATTGTAAAGGGAAAATGCATTTGGGAAGCCATTCCCACCAGAAGCCAGCAGTGGTTATGAGTAATATATTCACCGCTTCCTCTGGAACCCTGGCTGCAGCAGACACCAGCTTCCACTGCCAGCCAGGCCTGACAGATCATCTGGGATGATTATGACGATGGCGAAAGAAAGAATTTTGTTTTTCTCCCTATCCATCCGCCTTTCTGATATTATCTTTGCAGAACCATGAGTCGAGCACATTGGTAGGAAAATGTGGAGTAGAAGGAAGAATCAAAAAACAAACTGCAGTCCCACAGTACAATTATTCCTCTTCTTTTTCTTTCCCAGTTGTAAGGCTGAGGGAAAAAGGCAGATCCAGCCAGGCAGTGCCAAAGCCGATGCAGTGTGCGAACCACTTGATCCCGGTAAGCTGTGGCCATCTGTACAGTGTCATATTATTACATAATTATCAACTGTGTGGAAAAAAAAGTATGAAAAATAATTTCTGCTACTTAGAAAGTTAAATGTGACACTAAATTTAGCAGGAAAAAACAAATTCAATCTTTAAATCCAGGGCAAATAGAAGTAGTAGACTAAAGGCAAGCTCAGAAATTGTCTTTCTTACAGATGTCTTTGCCACGTCCTTCTGGGTGATAGTTTCAGTGCTGTCAGTCATTACTGTTCTGTGTCTCCTGATTCTGCTTCTCTTCTGCTACAAGGACAAAATGAAATTACTCTCTGGTAGGTCAAAAACCTGCATTAACTATTCTCTTCTAGCTGCATAACTGCTTTTCAGATATATCCTTTAGACATTGCCATCAATTTACATTCATAAAAAAGCAAAAACATTCATAAATACTACATTAGTACAATTTTGCAGTATTTTATTCAATAGTTACAAATCATTCTTTCGTTTCCTAGTAAATCTGCGATCCTGTGTCCAGAATCTGAAGAGGACCAGGATACAACAGGTAAGGTAGTTTCACCTGGCTTTAATATTGCCTATAACAGATATTTTCAAATTAACTGACAGCCTATATACCTATCAAATATCTATCTGTCTTTATGTGTGTGCTAACACTGAACTCTTCTTTTATTGTTTCCCTCACTCTAGGAGACACTGGCTCCTCTTTACCACAGTGGAGCAGGTGGAGGGATAGGGGGAGGCCCTGGTGGCCCAAAGCCATGTGAGATGACTGAGACTTATCTACCAAGCACCCTCAAGCCCTGCTGATGATCCCCCATGCACCTTGCCCACCTCTGTTCCTGATATAAAGGTCTTTCTTCCCTTCACAAAGGAAATGACAGGGAAAGAAGTTGTTGAGGGGAAAATGGCAATGGAGGATCAGAGTAAAGGATCTGGAGAACCAGAAGAAGTGTCAGAAGAAGAGAAAGAGGTCGTGAGTGTGTCCCGGCTTTTGGCAGGTTCTTGTGTGTGTGTCATTCCCATCCACGAGCCGCTGGAAGTAGGGGAGAATGAGGACTGTAGCAAGGCCGTCAGTCCCGGAACACTGGGATCCTGCTCGTGCCGATGGCTAGATGGGGAGCGGGATGGAAATGGAAGTGGGAAAGAGGATAAAAATTATAATAAAAGGGCAGATAAGAGTGAAGAAAAGGGGGATGGAAATCTCAAGAAAGTGGTTTTGTCCACAAGCGAGACAGGCGTCGCACCACTCGTTTCTCTTTCTCCTCCTCTCCCTCCACACCTCCTCTGCCGTCCCTTTAACCAGTCCACTTCCTGAACTCTTCCTGCCATTGTCCCAGGTGTCACCGGAGTTCAAAGTTCACCTGGCTGAAAGGTCACCAGTAAAATGGGAAGGGTTGTACAGACTGACGAGCACAGACTCGACATCAACAGAACATAGTACAACCTCTGCCATGACCTTGGTCAGCCCCTCGATGCCTTCCTCATCTGTTGGGGAGCTCTACATGGACAAGCCTCCTGAGGCCACAGGCCCAGAACAAGACCAGGGAGGTCCCTGTGGGGATAGCGGAGAAAACAAGCTCTCTTCACAGGAGTCTGAAATGGAGTGCTCACCGGAGAGCCTTCATAGTCATTTGGCTGATCCAAATCTTACCTCAGGTAGATGAAATTTCAAGAACTGATCATATAAGAGGCCCTTTTTGCCCCAAATAAATAGATCAGTTAGTAGTTCTAAACTATGATGTGGAGGATAAGTAAGATAAATAAATATGACGTCATTTTTAAAGTAATCAAGTGTTGTCGGGTCAGAATTATGCTGTTTAAAAATAAATGTGCACTTTTGGCTGTGTATTGGTTTTAATAATTTTATACCTTATAAGCCCTATAAGTTTGACTCACAATTTGACACAATTTACAGTGACTTAATTTTCTTGTATTTATGATTGCATGCTGATGGGTTAATGTGGTGGTAACTTATTATTATATACCTGGTAATATATGTTTATAATGCACTTCAATTTGCATAATCTTTACCATACAGTAACTTTTTTTTTTTCCTAAGCAAAAATGAGTCCATTGATTCTCTTGGGGTAATGAAAAGATGCTATGGAGCTGGATATTTCCTGGATAGCTTTTGCTATGGCCACACAACAGTGACAATAAAAATGAAATGCACAGCGGCTTGTGCGTTATGGGGATAATGGCTCATTACAAAGAAAGCGGGACCACTGTTGCGTTTGCCAGGTGGATTCTGTGTTCACTGTTTGTGTAGGCAGTCGCCATTGTGTTGCCACAGGGTCATACCCGTACACGATTTGATACACCACATAGCAGTGTTCGCTTTCCCCAGACTAGGTGGGACTAGCCACCAAGAATAACAGAATGAAATTTGGATTGGTTTTAATGGAAAGTTTTACTGTCACGGGGCTGAGCATGCATTGTTCTTACAGACCTTAGGGTTCTGCCAAAGAGAAAAATCTACGGGAAACATTTATGCTCTGTGCCTCAAGCTCCCAGTGGTTACGGTTAGTTATAAAAGCAGTAATATCTGAGCAGTCTGATAGAGACGGTGGTCAGCTCAAACTCAAACATTATTAGCCGAACACAGACTGGACAGAGGAGTCGAACTTCAGCCTAAGAATATGGCGTTTGTGTGATTGTTTCCAAGAAATATCTTTTATTAAAGCCACTATTGATAATTTGACCCTGGATTTTGGCAGACCACACAGGGAGCAGGAAAAAGATATGTGTGTGTGTGTGTGTGTGTGTGTGTGTGTCTGATGTGCCCGTGAGACCACCAGAACCACACTCTTAACAAACACTGGCTCTCTGTGTATGTGAGCATCAGCTGCCGGTATTGCCATCTACAGTACAAAAACACCTGTTTACCCAGAGTTCCATAGGGTTGCGCAAAGTGACCGCAGATTTAATTGAAGCAAGATGTGCTCAGCTTGAGTAATACTTTTATAACCTCGCAAACCCAACAAAAACACGCACACACCAACTTGTGAAGCCTATTTTTTTTTTTTTTTTTTTTTAGACTCTCACTGATGGTTGGTTACTTTAATTACACATTTGCTGGCTGGAAATGAACACAGTTTCCCATCATGCAGTAATGAAAATTGTTACAAGGACTTCCCGCCCATGCTATTTAAAGGTTAGGCAAGGTTCAGAGGTTTCCCTTGTCTCATTTCACGTACAGTGTTTCATGCACAGTAGTCATCCTGTGCACATGATTTATATTTATTAGCTACTTACCAGCTCAGCCAGAGCAGTTTTGGGGCCTGCCTTTGAGTGTCACGTCAACAGGACTAGCTCACGTTTAGTCTCCAGCAGCTATCCATTACAAATAGGCAGATTTTGAAGATTTTTTTTTTTTTGGATAATGAGCAAGAAAGGGGTTCTACCAGTGTTCAATTTTACCCCTGTCAGAAGCGTATTGCTACAGTTTTTGGGTATCCAGAAAAATCAACATGGTACTGAGGAAGGATAAACAAAAGAGCCAAGCAGATTCCTCAGAGCTTTGTTTTCAGAGTTGTGGTGAAATGGCATGTTTTCAAGCTTGCCCTCTCAGACTGGTATTGGGAAAAGCTCTTGGATACAGAGACAGCGACACACTTTCTGTGAGTGTGTGATGGTGTTTGCCTTTGAGTGTATATGTGTATGTGTAGGTGTAAAAATGCCTGTTGGTGAGCTTTCTTACATTTACTGTGTGTGTGTGTGCGCACATATGTGTGAACAGATGGAACATAAGCTGTGAGTCATGGAGGTTTGGCTTCTTCTGTCGCCTGGAAAGTCAGACAGGAGGCTGGAGAGAAAATAGGAACCAGAGGTTTGATGTGGTGTAATGTGATAAACAAAATAAAAACACAGTTTATTTCCTAATTCACCTGGCTGAATTAAATCTGTGCTTGAACAACACATTGGCACAAAGGGCTTCGCTGCAAGTTCGTGTTTTGCAGAAAAGCCATTGTAGGGTCGAGTTGAGATTAGAGCTGTTCTTGGATGGAGTCGATATTAAGAAAGAGCTGTGCATCTTTAACATGTGTTCCGTTAAATCTTTAAAACCCCAAACTCTTGACAAATTACTTCAGTGGCTTTGAATTAGAAGTGCTGGACACTGAGACAGCTATGGGCAGAGGGATATGATATGGCGGCTTTTCTAGCTGTTGCCTTTTTGTGGTCATCCTGCAAAGTCATTACACCCACTGTCCATTTTTCACATGAGGTTAGCCAGCAGTTACTCCCTCTTCACTCGTGTCATGAAATGGGGCTCTTGCAGCCTGTGTGTAGATGGAAGATAGAAGTCCCACACAACCCTACAGTTAAATTTACAAATTTCATTAAATTTCACAATAGACTGTTATTGTGTTGGCATTTTCTACACTAGTATGGGGAGACAACGCTCATGAATTTTACGTGAAACTAAAGATTTTCTCACATTCTCTATAAATAGCATCCTGACCATTTCCACCTCCTCTGTGTTTCTTTTCTATCTAGGTCAGGTGTCTGGGAACCACAATACCACCTTCATCTCCAGCGGTCAAGTGATGAACTTCAGTGGTGATGTCATTGTTGTCTGTGTCAGCCAGACTTCTCATGGCAGTGACGAGGTGGGGCAGGATGATGGCTTTGGCAACCCTGTCCAGGAAGAAGCCAGTGAGACTGCCCCATTTTTTCAGAGCAGCCTGAGATCACAAGGGAACTCCATTACCCATTCCACTTTGCAAGATGAGACGCTGCCAGTCCAGGAAGTAATGTTGGAGCGATCACTAGGAAAGTGAAAAGCGACCAGTGGCTGTGTCTCATGTTTTACGTCACTCCAGAGATCATTTCCATTACCATAATTTAGATCTTGTCAAGCTGACCGCCTATATATTCAATTACACCAGTCAGCCACAACATTAAAACCACTGTCAGCTGAAATGAATAACATTGATCATCTCGTTACAATGTAATGTTCTGCTGGGAAATGTTGGGTCCTCTTGCTTTGACTCATCCCACCCACCTAAATATTGTTGAGGATCAGGCACATCCCTCCATGGCAACAGCATTCCTTGACAGCAGCATTCTCCCCAATGGGACAACGTGTGTCCTGCTGCAGCGGACATACTCCTCAGGACCGGCTTGACAAATCAGAGTCCGATCAAGCATCTGCTGAATTAGCCAGAAGAAGTCTGATCTGTGGAGGCTCATGCCACAACCCACAGGACCCAAAGGACCCACTGTCCAGACACCACAGGACACCCTCATTGGCCTCATGAGCATGATCAGCATAAGGAGAGCCTACACAATGGTGGATTTAGCCGACAGGTGTACATCAAAGAAGTTACAATAATAATTAAAACCAAAATGTGCCCTTGCATGCCTGCTTTTCATATAAAACCAAGGAAAGAATGGTATAAAGTCATTTTCAAAATGATCAGACAGATAACTGAGAGATGAGTCTTTTGGGACTCTGCCTGTGTCTGCACAGTTGTCTTACTAATGAGATTTCTATAACCTGTCCGATTCCCTTAGATATTAGTCACTGAATTTTTCCTCTGAAATTTATTCCCAGAAAAAAGCTGTAGACTGTAGGCTTTTTTCAAATGGAAACTCCCTCCATTCCAGACAATGATGGGGAATTTTGTTGTGAAATGAATGTGGAAGTTGAGTTCATACTGCAGGTGGATAATAGTTTTATTGTTGCATGGAAATTACAGCTCGGCCTTGATACGAGGAACTTACTATTTAATGTCCCACGTTTTCTTAATAATTTACTTTAGATGACATCTGCAGACTCCTAGGTTTTTTTTGTTGTTGTTTTTTTTTAAACTTTTGTAAATTTGGATGATTTTAATACTTTTAATACTTTGCGTAACAAAATATCCACCATGTGGAAAATATGTTTTGTTAATATTATCCTAGAACATTGAATATACGAGCCACAATAAGATCTGGCAGGACAGAATCAGGAGTGGTATATATATGTAACATGTTGCTGAATTTTAAGCATATCACTGAGTGAAGTTTTTTCTTTCTTGTTTGCGGGATCAAAAAGAATCCCTTATTTTTTAAGAGACACGTCCAGTTTTGGTACGATGCTTGTTTTAGCTTGTTTTGTAGACTTTTATTTCTCCTCACTGCAACACAAGTGCAGTTTTTGTCTCAGAAAGAAAATGCTATGCATTTGATAAGCTATTTTATTGGTGATTTCTTTTATTAGATTTTAATGTGCAGGCCTCAGTGAAGAAAAGCCAGATGTTTGTTAATAATGGGTTTTGTTTTCAAAGATCTTACAAAGCAGACTGTTTATGTGTCGTTTTCAGATGTGATCAGTCCTTGTATATATTTCATCTGTTTGCCAAAGACAAATGAAGATGCTGCCATTTGATTTATTGCGTGAATTCTGTGAAGTTGAGTGGTGCCATTAACAGCGGGCAAAACGCACACAGGAGTTTAAATGAACTGTTAATTTATAGCCCCACCATATGTATGCAGCTTTGCAAAAAAAAAACAAAAAAAAGTTTCTGTACATATCAATCAAACCTATTGCAATGAATTACCGAAAGACTATTTTGATTGAAATTAAACGTTTTGCATCTAATTCTTTCACGGATGGCTGCCATCTTGCATTCTGTGGTTTCTCTTAGTCAACTTTCCTATTTTTGGGATTGACAAAACACGACCAAAGCTTCATTTATTTCCACAAGATGATCTATAATCTTTGTGAAGCAATGCTAATTACACATGTGGCGAGGCCGCTGTGTCTTTGTCCCTGTGTTGACAGACAGGCAGCCTTTCATCAGGCCTGGGGATGGCAAGCAGCTGTGAGGAGAAACTAATCTAGCAGTCAGACCAGCTAGCGTCACAGAGCGACCACATGAGAGGAACTGGCAGCTCTCATTTAGGCCTGGTTTGGGTCAGCAGGAGTATGTTTATGTATGCGTGTATGTGTGTGTGCATGTGTGTAAGAGTGCGTCTTGTCTCAGCTTATTTTATGGTTGTTTGTGAAAACAGGAAGTTATGACTAGCTTTCACATGGTTTACATGAGAACTGGCTGGCTGGCCAAACGCAGAACCTGACTGCAGATTTCAATGATTTCAGTGTGAGGGAACAGCCTTGGCTTAGCCTGGACTTAGCATATGTAGTGTAGTGGCTTGTGTTGCTACAGTCTGCCTCCTAGTGGTAAGTGCAGGTTAAGATGATAAAAACAACACAACAAATCTTAGATAAATCTTAATAGAGTTTCTGCAGTGCAGGAAAAGACATGCAGCTGTTTGCTGCATTTATATAACACACAAACACGTTACCCGTGTACCACCTCGAACATTTTTTTAATTGCAATTTTAAAAAGAGGAAGAGAGCTTACCAAAAAAGAGGACATGCACCCTTGAGTAATGGTTTGCTTTTTATACTCCAGCACTTTTGAGGCCTGGGAAAAAGCCCAATCAGCTATTGGTATAATATCCTGACATTCAATGTAACGAGGTGATAGTGTAGACCTGCGGAAAGCACCATAAAATCCACAGCGCTGATGTGCTGAAATTACAGCCAGCTCACCTGTGGAAGCAAGTTTTGAATTCCAGCTGCAGACTCACAGAAGACCATCACAGCTGAGATTTCTTACTTACCACTGACAGCACATGCAGTTTCCAGTTTCTTTAAAGATAATGATTTTGCCTTCGAGATTTATGATGAGCTTTTAAGTATGATGAATTGCCTTAAATGAAAGCAGCAGATGGTGGAGCGTAAATACCTAATGAATGTAAAACTGTATGAGACCTTTGTTGAGACGGATTACTTTACATTTTATAGATCTAAGCACCTTTTTAAACCCCTGTTTTGTAAATGTAATTGAGAATTTCTGCTCTTACGATGCTGTTACATCTTCTCGGAGTTTCATGTATCTCTGAAAGACACCATGGATATTAATTCGATGGCAGAAGATGAAAAACTTAATGAGAAAAGCGACATACAGTCAGGTGAAAAAAGGAAGTAAATCCTCTGCCAGTTCTAAGGTTTTATATAAGAGGGCATAATAAAAGGAGGAAGTCTCTTCTCTGTAATAAGAACAGCACAGCTTAGGTTTGCAAAGTTGTATCTGAACGAACCACAAGACTTCTGCAACATCCTATGGATGGATGAGACCAAAGTGGAGATGTTTGACTATAAATGCACAGCGCCACGATTAAAAACCAAACACCTCCACCAACTGTATACCACAGTGGTGGAGGGGTGATGATTTGGGCTTGTTTTGCAGCCACAGGGCCTGGGCAGCTTGCAGTCACTGAATCAACCATGAGCTCCTCTGTATAGCAAAGTACTCTAGAGTCTAATGTAAGGCCATCTGCCAAGAAACTAGAGTATAGCTTGTGTGGCAGGACCTTAACCTTAACCTAACCCCATACATGTCTTTGGACGGTGAGAGGAAGCTGGAGTACCTGGAGAGAACCCAGGATCTTCTTGCTGTGAGGTGGCAGTGCTAGTTCTTCCTAAATGACCTAATTTCAAAACCTGCTAAGGACTGAGCAATTTTTTTTTATTTAGGTATTTAAAAACTTGTCCTTTCTTTTTTTTTTTTTTTTTTACAAAAAACAAAGATTCAGTGTTTAACATCTAGTTTACTGAGTCAGTACACATACTTCATTTGGTAAGCATTATCAAGCTGAAACTTCTTAAACAAATACTTTTCTGTTTCTTTGGTTCATTGAGATACTACATCACAATCATGTGATGTTCATCTTGAATCCCTTTTAAAATCCTGCTTTAATTGATTCGCACCAATGATGATTTCCAACAGAGGGGTATTTCTTTCTAAAAATGGCTTTCCATTTAAAAGGCGGTCATCTTTGCTTGCTCTCTCAGTCCTGTGCCGCCGTCTCTGCCACATCTCCTCAACTTGTGGACATTTTACTTTGAAAATGCAAGCAATCAGGTAAGCACTTTTGCACATCATCACCAGAGGCAAAACAAACAAAGATAATCTAAAAGCAGAGCAGTCTGTTTTTCAGTATCAAAAGAAATATTCACAGTTACTTTTATTTATCCTGCTGCTTCAACATCTGGGAGGAGATTGAGTCAGTCTGAAGGTGACTTTTGAACCCAGGACCTCACACACCTTCTAATTGGGTTTAAACAAACAGATAACACAAACAATAATGTATCCCAACATCCTATCTAAGGTTTATACTGGTGTAATAACCATCTTAAGTAAAGGCTTTATGTACCTCACTCCGCAGGTCTCTCGTCATCCCCATATGGTCTTCAGATACACGTCTAGATGGGAAGACAGCTATAGTGACAGGGGGCAACTCTGGAATAGGAAAAGAAACAGCCAGAGACCTGGCTGGCAGAGGCAAGCAAACAGCGCTGCACATGTAAAGACAGCAAAGACGACGATGACTAACAAATTTCTGTAGATTCGCTATCATATTCCTTCTCGCTTCTGTGACTCAGTGAACTTCTGTGGAAACTTCAAATTTAACACGCTCCTCCATATTTGATGAATGCAATGAGGTGACTCAAGCAAAAACCGCTGGGTTTGATGAACCTTCTAATGAACTCGAAGGCAGACAAAAGCATTGAGATCAGAGCATAGTGTCACGACACAAATATTAATATCTAAAAGTAAGCTTGAAATTGTGTTATCTTGTTCAAATTTCAAACATGCAAGCGCATGCAAACAAGAGGAATTCATCTCCCTAGGTGCCCGGGTGATCTTGGCGTGCAGAGACACGACGAGAGGAGAGCAAGCTGCTTGCGACATCATGAAGGAGGTGAAGGGAGCGAAGGTAGTCACCAAGCAACTGGATCTGGCTGACACTAAATCGATATGCCAGTTTGCTGAGAATATCTACAACAGTGGGTGGCGCATGCAACATACACATGAATTTCAGAGCAGTGTGCGCATTTTTTCCTTCTAAATCCTGTGATGGAGGTAACAAATATCCTATTTCGCAGCTGAGAAGACTCTTCACTATCTGATCAACAACGCAGCCGTGGCTATGTGTCCTTATGCCAGGACAGTGGATGGATATGAGATGCAGTTTGGAGTCAATCACTTGGGTAGGAGAAAAAACACAGAAGGTTTAGTTGCGAAAGAACAAATGACTGGCCAGTCAGTCTCTGTTCTTAATACTAAATAGATGACCAGTGATCAGTCATGGTCCAACTTTATTATTATCTTTTGCCTAAAATGTCCCACCTTTTTCTCTCCTACCACCCGTTTCTCTCTTTCTTTAGGCCATTTCTTCTTGACCTTTCTGCTGCTGGACTTGCTGAAGCACTCGGCCCCATCCCGGGTCATCAACCTGGCATCATCAGCTCATGTCTTTGGCAAAATCCAGTTTGAGGACCTGAAAGGGGAGAAAAACTATCACCCTATCAGGGCTTACGCACAGAGCAAGCTGGCTAATATCCTGTTCACCAGAGAGCTGGCCAAAAGGACTGAGGGTAGGGACCCAGAAATTGCAATATTAGGCAGTCATTATGTGTCATTCTATGCCTCTCTGTCTCCGTCCTTATGCAAGAAAATATGGTTCTTATCTCAAGAGTGTGATGAGTCGCATGCCTCAACCGCAAAGGCTCTGGGCGACATCAGAGCAAGGAGAAACATGTCTTAAACACTTAGTTGTTGCCCTGCAAATCACTCCTTGTTTGTCAGTCTCACTATTAAAGTAATTATTTCTTCACAGATATGAGTAAAGGCTTTCTGTAACTTCTAAATCATGTGAACCTCTGATAGTCCCGGGATGCACTGGTTACTTTACTTCCCAGATGTATCCACTCATGCAAGTTGTTGTCAAGGACTGTCTTCATTTCAGGTCGAACTAAACAATGAAGTAATAAGTCAGTGTGAGAAGGAGGCAACCAAATCCTGTGTGTCTAAAGAAACCCCTCCCTCCAGTTCTAGGTGTGATGGCTTATTCGGTGGACCCTGGCCTTGTGAACACTGACATTTTTAGGCACGTATGGCGTCCTCTTGTGGATATAATCAAGTCCTTCGGTTTTCTGGTCAGGACCCCAGCAGAGGGAGCCTACACCACCATCTACTGCACCGTCACTCCTGAGAACCAGCTGATCACTGGAGGATACTACAGGTCAATGTGAAATCAGCTACAACAATAATAATATAAAAGACTCATTTAGCTATGATAACTAAATTTAAAAGCAGTCTTTATAATTTATAATGATGCAGTATAATTTGGAAGACTTTCTTAAAGAGCCATGAGTCTGGCAGCTGGGGTAACTATTTACAGTTAGAGACAAAAACGTGCTTAATTGCAATTAAAAAAAATCTGATTAAAGAATCAGGAAAGACAAAATGAGTATAACTCCTGATCCAGGAATATGTAATTACTAAAGATCTATGAGATTCTGTATAAGTGAGACATTAGTTAATAACTGAATAAACACCATCATAAGTCCTACTGTGACATCACAACTTGTTGACGCTACTCTGCTCTTATTTATTTTTTTAAATTAATACATTTCTCCTTTTCTGACACACATTTGTTAGAAAGAACAGCACGACCTTTTTGCATCCTGTACCTCCATGCTCCTGTTTTACATAAATGTGTGCACTTATAACACACATTTGGTAAGTCTAAAACCAAATGTGGTAATGGTGAAGAAATCCTGACATAAAGATGAACTACAGAGTAACTATTAAGCATGAAACTGCGAAAAGTAAAATCAAGAACAACTTGAAAGATCAATGAAGAAAGCAGGGAGTTTGACTAACTTACAGATAATTATGAACTAATTATTACTTTACCATTATCTAAAAGCGCCTCCTTAGCGATTCTCTAAAATTCATCATCTACTTTGTAGTCCCAGATCAGTAGTTATTAGGGAAGTAGTGATGAATGACGCATTAACTATCAGCTTATTACAGATTAATTCTCACTTGTTCTTCGGTATTTAAGCAGGTTTTGGCGTGCTTTATGTTGTGGCAATGGAAATATAGATCACTGAAACGATTTATTGATATTCTCCCCTTTCCTTACAGTAACTGTTCCAAAGCAGAGAGCTCCAAGGCGGGTCAGGATGATGGCACAGCCCTAAAGCTGTGGGCTGAGAGCTGCCACCTGTTGGGCATCCGCTGGAGATAAATTTAACCTTTGATATGAAAGTTATGACAATAAAACTGCTTCTAATAAAAGAAAATCCCTGATATCCTACCACCGTCTGTTGTTTCTTTTTTTCTTTTAAAGACTACTAGACTGTTACGTCACTGCTACATAATACAGCACCCCCAAATTAAATAATTATAGGATCTTTATTTTATTTATTTAATTTGGGTTTTCCACATTCTCGGTGGTATCACATCCTGCTCCGGTGAATACTCGCTCTCTCGGAGTCAGTTAACTCCATAACTCGCATCTCTCCGACAGCAGGAGGCAGCAGGAGAGCCGCCCCCACCCCCCAAGGCTGGAACTTGTGAATCAATTATGCGTCAGCGCGCCCCTGATTGGCCCCGGCCGTGATATGGGAAACAAACGGGGAGAGGTGGCTGAGAGATGGAAAGCAGCGCAACTTGCTGGTAAACTGTTGTGGCGCAGAAAGGAGGGATATTGTCGCAGACGTCCTGAGGTGGAGATCTGTTGCTGTTTGAGGAAGAATGTACTGCAGGTAGGGGGGAAAAAAGGTAGCTGGCTCTACTAACAACAAGAGTGTGAGGCATGTATCCACCGTGCAATCTGATTTTGCACTGATTAAAAATGCAGCTATTTGCGTCGCACCCCATGGTCTTATGAGTATTTTTATGCATTTTTAAAAATGCTTTGAATATGGATAATTTTTGCTCCAGTAATTGCACGCATTGGTTATTTATAGGTTTTAATTAATGCTTTTGCTTGCGTGTTGTTCAGGGGTGTGTGCTGCAACCACTGGTCATCTGAGGAGAGGTTAGATGGGAAAACAGTTGTCATAACCGGAGCCAACACTGGTATAGGCAAAGAAACTGCCAGGGACCTGGCAAGAAGAGGTACTTTGTCTTTCTCCGTCTGCCTCAGTCTGTCATGTTTTTAAATGTGTGCCTACCTCCTTCATTTTCACTGTGACTTACAGTACATATCCCACTCTGTCCCTGACTTACTTAGCATGCCTCAAACTATTATGTATCTGAATAAAAGAGAAGAAGGAGTTTTTTGTTTGAACTGAAATGAGCATCTCAGTTAATCTCTCACCAATTCCAGACAAGTGGCAGCAATGGAAGACAGATGAGGCGTCACAGAGACAGAGGGAGCATTATGAGGGTCCCTCCAGAGCCAGACATGAAACAAAGACAGTGCATCTAGCAGCCACACACACACACACACACTCACATGCACATACAGACAGAGTGAGTAATATCAAAACTGGTTTGGCATACAAGATTCTATTTTTTCAGTCATCTGCATCGTGACAGACACAGCATGCCACACACACCACCATGCATGTGCTTTGAGTATAAAAAAAAACTACTTTAATTTTGTAAATGGAACAGCAAGTAAGATTTTTTTAAAAAATTTACACTGACACAGGGGTAAAATAATCTGCAGTAATAATAATAATAACAATACTGTATTTCCATTATCCTGTCAAATGATGTCATCTTTCTGTGAATGGGATTGTGTAATAATGTGATGACAAGATGACTGGAGTTCTTTTTATTGCATACTAATAGAAAATTGTGCCGACAGACCTTTAACCTGACCCAGCACACCCCTTCGTTGCCACTATTTGTTTACTATTTTATTCAGCTGTGTGGAGTTGGCTTCCCTGTAGATGTGGGAATAATTGGGTTCTCCGGTTGGAAACACAGACGCAGGCAGCGGGATAGAGATGCTATATTACAGCTAGTTAATGGCTCTCATCTTCCATAATTACTGGGCACAGCAGCAGCTATTTTGTATATGTGTTTGTGTGAGTGTGTGAAAGTGGCTGTGTGGTGCTGGAGGAGTTGTATGATAGTTTGCTGTGTGTGTGTGTGTGTCGGTGTGTGCGCATATTTGCATCTGCGCATGGCTGAAAGAAAGGGTGGGTGCGTGTGTCCTCAAAGCCCCTTTCTGTGCTCATTAAGGAGAATGCATGGTAATTTGTGTCAGAAGGGAATGAGAGTGACACAGTTGAGAGGGTGTTGTGTTCGTTCGAGTGGAGCAGTCGGCTAAATGAGATGCTGAGTGAGAGCTTAGAGAACATTAGAGGGCGATTGGAAGAACACTGAGAGATTAAAGTTCTCCTTTTAATGCTGGGAGCTTTTGTGTGCCAGCAAATGAGCAAAGCTTTTGTAGTTTTGAGTTTGGGAACTTTGAATAGTTTCGAACTCCACTGTTCCAGTTTGTATTCAGACATTAGGGTAGCACAATACAACTGCTGTGGAAATGGCTGTCATGGGGTGTATAAAACGAACCTGCAGCCAAAATAAGATGCGAGTTTATAGAGAAATAAGAGAGAATTTTCACACTTTCAAGACTGTGACGGGGCTGAAGTTTGTCCGATTGAGCACACACAAGCAAACCTGATGTAATTTATGGTTCTGTGCTCACCTAAGCTGAAATTCTGTGAGGAAAATGATGTGCAGTGGGGAGTATATTATATTATTTTGTCACTGGTTTGCACTCTATGGTGCTTACCTTTTAGGCGCACGCATCATCATGGCATGCAGAGACCTAGAGAGGGCAGAGGAAGCACGGACAGACATTTTGGAAGACACGGGAAATGAGAACATGGTCATTCGAAAACTTGATCTGTCTGACACCAAGTCCATCAGAGCCTTTGCTGAAGTCGTCAACAAAGGTAAGCAGCTACCAGCGAGTATGTTTTTTTTTTGTTTTTTTTGGTGTATGTTTCCTTTCAAGAGCATAATTGTATGCCTCTTAAAGAGTAATGGACTCCTCCAGCAAACAGGGCTCATTAATTGCAGGGCTGATGTATAAATCCCTGTTTGCTCGGTCGCCGCCTCGCACGGCAACTCCGCCGCCACTGATGCACATAATTAGAGGCATACTGTAAAAGCATTGGAATTTAAAAGCAGTCCATTTATCAAATATCAACTGTGTGTGCTATATGAAATCTGATACTCCATCATTTTCAGTTTGTGTGGCTGTTTTTTTTTCTCTCCAGAGGAAAAACAAGTGAATATCCTGATAAACAATGCAGGTATTATGATGTGCCCCTACTCAAAGACAGTTGATGGGTTCGAAATGCAGCTAGGTGTCAATCATTTGGGTAAGTGACTCTGAATTTTGATACCGTCATACTGTATCTTTGACTCATTTTATGATAAGTTTGCCTAGTGACAGATGTATTTTCATAGTGAAAAAGGGTCATTTTACATCCATATTATCTGGCATTAACAAGCTGCACAACACATTCAACAAGCTGACTAACATACAAGCTAGCAATGAGCAAAGAGTTGCTGCTTGCTGTCAAGCAGTCTGTGGTTTTTTTTTTTTACCCTTTTATTGGACTGTGGATTCTTTCAGGGTGATGTTTTCCTCCATGTTATTTTTGTCTCAGGCTGACAGAGAGAGAACATTCTGTGCTTGAACATGGTCTCCCACACACATATGCACACACAGACATGTACAAGTACCCAGAAATATACCTGTACACTTTGAAACAGTCCTCATATGTGCACACGCACCCTTAAATATTTATATTGTTGAGCGAAATAGGAATGCATCATTATTTTCCTCAGGTCACGTCCTGTTGACTTATTTACTGCTGGACCTCATCAAGCGTTCTACTCCGGCACGTATTGTCGTCGTGGCGTCGGTGGCCCACACCTGGACTGGGCTTCGACTGGATGACATTAACAGTGAAAAGAGTTACGATGCCATGAAGGCCTACGGGCAGAGCAAACTGGCCAACGTTCTCTTTGCGCGTTCACTCGCAAAGAGGTTGCAAGGTGAGCTGGGATGTTCACGTTGTCAGAAAATGAATGTCCAAACGTGCATGATAAGGGATGCAGGCACAGAACTAAAACTGGAGCATGTACAGACAGTGTGTAGGTAGGTGTTGCTGAGAGACTCAGAGACATGGAGACAGATTAACAGGATGACGTAGTGCTGTTGTTTCTCAGAAAGCTGAGTCAAGAAAGTAGCATTTTTTTCATTTTTACATAACAAGAGCCTGACAGCAACAAGTCTAAACTTTCTACCTACTGCACCCTGGATAACTTGCACAAATTCGTACCTACCTCAGAACCTGTCTACCTACCTGCCCATCTGTCTAGGATAATAGTTACACGTGAGTCAAATGTTCACCAGAAATTAGAATTGTTTTGGTGTACATTTGCTTAATAGCTTAGAAATGAACTTTTACTCTCTTTCTGTTTACTCTTAATGTATGTGTTGCAGGTACAGGGGTGAGTGTGTTCTCTCTGCACCCGGGCGTGGTTCAGTCTGACCTGTGGAGGCACCAGCACCAATGTATCCAAGTGGCGGTGAAGATCTTAAGGATTTTCACCAAGACTACAGTGGAGGGAGCGCAGACTACCCTCTACTGTGCTGTAGAGCCCGGCCTGGAGAGCCTGAGTGGAGGGTACTTCAGGTACACAACTTCAGCATTTTAGCCGACAACCAGTAATACAAGAGCTTTCAGAGTGCTGACGTCTACTTGGTGACAAACCAAAGTTACATTTGTTGTTCTTTTTTTTCCTCCTTTTTAACAATCACACAAACGCAGTGCATAGTGTGCAATTCCCTTTTTCTATTCCTTTGTGTGTACAGCGACTGCGCCCCTGCGAGGTGTTCAAGAACCGCCTCTGATGATGACTTGGCACAGAAACTGTGGGAGGTCAGCTGCAACATGCTTGGGATCACCTGGCAGTGAATAAGCGTTTAAACAGCTGCGCACAGCTGTGTGCGAAAACACGCTTTAAACAGCACTTTTAAACACTTTTATACAGCTATTAATGTTACTGTTTATGAAATAAAAAGTAACAGGATTGCTCCAAAGATCATTTTATTTTATAAATAATCAAAAAAAGAAGTTGTATGTCGTATGTTTTGGTGAAAAATAGTATCATTAAAACTGCACGATGTTTACTAACTGATGCAGGCCATTCTCAGTCCTTTTTTTTTTCTGAGAATGCAGATGCTACTCTATCTCACACAGTGAGATAGAGTAGCATCTGCATAACCTGTACCTCTATATAATCTCAGTGAGATAGAGGTACAGGTTATGCTATAATGGTTTTTATTGCACTTCTTCATTGAACCGGGTTGTGTCATGCAATCTGCAGCTTTAGCAGTCTTTCCGCCTAACAGAATAAAGAAAAATGGAAGGTTCCCTCTAACGTGGCTGTACTTAGAGTTTAATTGTCACCATATACTGTTCTCTTTAGAATTCTGTTTTAATTCTGTCTTAATCTACATCACATGAGGGGGGATTTACTGCCAAAGGAATGTGGAGTAATGAGGAGTGGCTTGTGACCAATAATCTGCCTGAACAATGTGGGCTAGATATAGAGTCTTTGACAACAATATGCCGGTTTGCTATCTGCTTGAGTGTATCATCTTTATCAAAGGGCACAGTTTCCTAGACATAATTCTAGTCCCTGACTGAAAGTATTTTTTCTTGATTGGTTTATTTTTGCAGGACAAAAAATAATTTCTGCGCTATTCCACTGAAATACATGCTTACATTATTATTATTATCAAAGTGGGTTTAGAATTCTTTTTGCTGTGTGAGGACATTATTAAAATTATCATGTGATTATAGACTTTGCCCAGGGCAAATGCACAATACTTATGAAAGCGCTTGGAGCTATTTACATTCAGGGAGATCAATACAGTACTGCATCTGGCAACATTTTAAATGTATGTTTAAGTAGTATCAGTAATGTGTAAATTCTTAAAAATAATTTAACTCTGAAGTGCTTTGGATTCTGACTAAAGCAAGTTGGAAAAAAGAAACTTGAATAAATTACTGCCTGGTGGTCTGTCCTTGTATCAAGTCCTCCTTACGTGCAGGGGGCGGTGCAGAGAATGATTAAAGTTCGAAGAAGATTATACGCATGCGCTGTTAAAGGCTACGTCAGCTCTTTCTGTACAAAGGTGGAAGCTGTGGAAGCTACGTGTCTCTCATTTCTCCTGCGTTTTTTCTGAACAGCACGTCGGAAATAGGTAAGCGAACAGCTACTTTTTTTCCAATGCAAATGTAGCCGGCTAAATGAGTTGGCACCTCTTGATTTTGTTGGTTTTTAACCACGTTGAAGTTTAAAGCCAGCGTTACGCTACGTCGCCGTAATATTTAACATGTAACCTCGAGTTGTGATTAAACCAACGCAACATGGCTGACTTAAGATCAGCCTTACCTGCGTTTTTTGTTCTTGTTAATATATTTTGGAAAAGGAGACCATCGAGGGTATAATAATAATTACAAAGTTGTTAGAGCTCGCTGCGTTTAAGTCAACGTCAGCACTGAAACAGATCCAAGCTTTAACACTGTTGTTTCTCTCTCCAGCCCCAACACCATGGATCAGGTTATGCAGTTTGTTGAGCCCGGCCGGCAGTTCGTCAAAGACTCCATAAGGCTCGTTAAGAGGTGCACAAAACCCGACAGGAAAGGTTGGTGTTTATACATGGTTTGCTGTGGAAAGAACAGTCTCAGATCTGAACCAGTTTACTCATAAACTTTGAATCCAAAGAGCACACTTAAAATTTTTCTTTAATAGGGACATTGTTTTGTCTTTTCTAACATTGACTATTTCTACCTGATTATTCAGAATTTCAGAAGATTGCCATGGCCACAGCGATTGGGTTTGCCATCATGGGTTTCATTGGCTTCTTTGTCAAGCTCATTCACATTCCCATCAACAACATCATTGTGTAAGTAAATTATTTACATGACTAACAGTTTCACACAGAGGATGTCTTTAAAATAGTCATAGATAACTTTATTTAAGAAGTTCAGTCTTAATGCTGATGTGGGGGGTTTGTGTTTTGCTCTGTATCTCTCTCAATCTGAGTCAGCCATGAGTCTTCAGACAAGGATACACACACAGACACACTCTACCAGTCAAAAGTTTGGACACACTTTAAAGGACACTTGTTTTTTTTACTTTGAAGCCTTTTAATTTCATAATGAAAACATACTGCTCTGTGACCCAAAATGTCTGCCATGAGGACTGAATCTTAACATCAGTTATAGCTGCTGTTTAGTACTAGATTTGTATGGACAATCATAACACAATCACATTTCTGATCAAGTTTCTCTTGGATGTATATTTTATTAAATGGATTATTAAGATGGCACAAAATCCTTAAAGGATTAGTCATTTTTATTACAGAAAACATGAGATTAAAGGCACACTGGTAGCACTGGGAACTCTTTTGTGCACAGAAGATGACACAAAAATACTGTTTGGCTGTTATTAAAGTCAAAATAATATGTATGATTTTTATTTAAAAAAACAAAAGGTACATCTGTATTTTCAGTTAACACTGGCTTCTTTGTTTTTTCTTCTAGTGGTGGTTAAATCCTGGTCAATCAAACTTCAATCTGTGGGGAAAGGAGACGGTGATGCAGTGTTAACGGCTGATGTGACTGGGGTGGGGTGGGGTGCTGTTGGGATGGCATTTTTACATTCTGTGTTCAGCATTTATATGTCGCTGTGTAAATAAAAATAATTGGAAGTCTGATATGTCCGTGTACTCTATCAACACAACACCTTAACAGGAGTGTTATTTTTTTTAATTTTAATTTTCTAAAGTCATCTAAAGGGCACTTTTAATTGGGAATTCTTGATTAGGAGCAGGACCACCAGGCTGAGGAACGGCTTCATCCCTGAAGCTGTAGGACTGTTGAACTCTGGTGGGGCTGATGTAGCTGCACTTTGTATAAGTTTTTATTCCAACTTGCGTTAGTCAGAATCTGAAGCACTTCAGAGCTAAATTATTAAATCATTTGTAAGGCTTTACACATTACTGACACTGCTGGAATATATATTTAAAAATGTTGCTCAAATGCAGTACTGTATTGTATTTCCCTGAATGGCTCCAAGTGCTTTTCTTGGTATTGTGTATTTGCCCTGCGCAAAGTCTATAATCACATAACCTCACACAGCACTTTTTGTTTTTTTATGAAGTACAAAGAATTCTAAACCCACTTTGAAACCAACAAGGTAACATTGTAGTTTCAGTGGAATTTTTTGTCCTGTATACAGAGCTCAAGAAAAAACACTTTGTTTATTTCCCGATCATACAGATGATACAATCATCCCAATCTTTAACAGATCTTGTCTATAGTTGCATTTATATCTAATAGTCTAGTAGACTTTTGTACAGGGTACTTCATGTCCAGGTTTACCATCTTAGTTGTTATTGAGACTTGGTACCCAATCTCACTTTGGGGATGATGAAATCTCCCCCCACCATTGTCCTGGCTCCCCCTTGCCATAGCATTTGTGCTGTTGATCTGTAGTTGGAATACAAGTTGTTTTGGTGTCATTTCGGATATTTTCAAAGAAATGCCAGGTTTCGAACTCCCTACCTCCTGTTCCAAAGACCATAATGTTGCCACTATGCCATCCAGCTGCACGTGTGTATATGTATATATATATATGAATATATGTATGTAAATAAAAGTAACAATATTAAGAAAAAAATATATACATACACACGTATATATTTGTGTGTGTAGATATAATGCTATGCACACGCATATATTTATATATTTTCTTTATATTATTACTTATATTCAGTCTTCTTTAAATTACTTGATTGTCATAACTATTGCATGGGATTACTGGGACCTGAGGACAGAATTTCATTCCACTGCATGCAAATGCGATGACAATACAGAATCCTCGAATCATTTATTTTATAAAAATTATTGCTAACAGCCACAGAAAGCAGGTTTTCAAAGGCACACACTGGATGGTGCAATACAAAGCAAATACCTGCACATGTGTGGGCAATGATGCACTGATGGGGGATAAAGAGAATTTTTCACTTTGAATTGAACACAACAGTGTAGAAGTTCAATGTAAGAACAGTTTCTAACTGTTCTTCACCTCGCCATCATGAAATTGAAATGAAAATATTATTGCATAAGTTGTCATAATTTGACATTTTAAAGCCATTCTAGTTTGAGTAGGTTATTCATTATAACAGTGGCCAACATGGTTACAGCAGGCAGTGAATTATTATATTGCTTATTCCTTGTGTTCACGGATGCCCATGCTCCAAAGAAGAGGCTGGTCTGTGGTCACAGTTACGGCCTTCCTGGGCTTTCCGGGGTCAGTGGGCTCAAAAGTGTTGGAGGTGCTCACCAGCTTCCCAAACTGCAGGATCTGGTTATCTAAACAGAAGAGAGAAATAGAATAATTACACAATACTAATGGCAGACCACGTTATACCACACTTAATGCTGTTTAGCTATTAGTTAAGTTGCTGCATGCCAGAGTTTTTGTTTTGTTTTGAAGTGGTCTGGGACAACTTGGCCTTAGATCACTTTTGTAAGGCAGGGTGGTCCACATAACTTTGGATTGTGACTGTGCAAAGCAGCGTGAGGTCACAGGAAGTTTTACTGCCATATCCACAAAGATTCACAAAGGCTCTTATACTAAGGCAACTAAAAATACTCCCACTTTGTGATTACCGAAGTGTGTACAAATCCTCTTTAAGAGAAGCCTTCACCTGCCACTACCAGGGCCGGTAACCACTGGGGTGTATAAGTCACATACCACACTTTCTTTGCTTGTGTAATTTTATACACAAGTCTTCAGTTATTTTCCAACAACCGAAAATGATTTGAAAAGGATACCTGTCCAACAGTGACCTCAAGTGGTCAAACTAGGAAATTCAGTATCCCTGCAAGCGCAGTGCAAGACAAATTTTGCCATCTGCTGGTTCTTTATTGGGAAAATATTTTGCCTTTGCTGTACAGAACCAAGAGCCATGTTCACTACCATCTCAGCCTACTCTCACTGACTCCCACTATGCTTCAGAACCAATATCAAATCTTAGTGATAACCTTTATGGCTCTTCATTGCATCACTCCCTGTGATATTTTTTTACTACCTGTACGAGCAGGTATGTAGTTTGAAATGCTCAGGCAGAGGTCTTTTAAAAGTAGAAGCGATGGAGTGTTTTTTGATTAGGGCTCCAAACCTCTGGCACAACCTGCTAGAAGAAATCACATCATCTCAGTTCTTTTAAATCTCTTCTTGAAACTTTTATTAAAGAGCCGCATTTTATGAACAACAAAACATTTAATTTTGGTTTCAAATCTAATAATTTGATGATTTTTTTCCTTTTCACATTGATGTCTTATGTAAAGCACTGTGTATCTTGGTTTAAAATTGTTCTATAAATAATGTTAATCACAGTGACTGAAAGATTATCTTTTGTGAATGGGCATGAAATTCTTACTGGGTGTCTTTCGATGGAAAGAATAAAGTACAGGGAAAGGGAACTTTATCAAGATACCTGAATAATCTAATTGTTAGGATAATGCAGCTTTTTAGTATTTACATAAAATACCATTTCATGGATGGACAGTACTATGCAAAAGTCTTGAGCCACCCTTCATTTATTTAATTTCTGCTTTCAAAATGGGTAATAGATGCAGTGATTTATTGAAACATTACAAACATAAATGGAAATGCATTATATAAGGCAAAAACAGAACAATTCTATTGAGCTTGAAAGTCAGTATTTGGTATGAGCTTTATTATTCAGCACAACTCTTACTCAAGCTTTCCTCTCATTTTTTTAAGTAGTCTTCAGGAATTCAATTCAATTTTATTTATATAGCACCAAATCACAACAAACAGTCACCTCAAGGCGCTTTGTATTGTGGGTAAAGACCCTACAATAACACAGAGAAAACCCAACAGTCAAAACGACCCCCTATGAGCAAGCACTTGGCGACGGTGGGAAGGAAAAACTCCTTTTTAACAGGAAGAAACCTCCAGCAGAACCAGGCTCAGGGAGGGGCAGTCGTCTGCTGCGACCGGTTGGGGCTGAGTGGAGAGAGACAGGACAAAAGACATGCTGTGGAAGAGAGCCAGAGATTAATAATAATGATTAAATACAGAGTGAAGTATAAACAAGTAAATAAAGGTGAATGAGAAGAAACAGTGCATTATGGGACGCCCCCTCAGCAGCCTAGGCCTATAGCAGCATAACTAAGGGGTGGTTCAGGGTCGTCTGATCCAGCCCTAACTATAAGCTTGATCAAAAAGGAAAGTTTTAAGCCTAATCTTGAAAATAGAGAGGGTGTCTGTCTCCCAAATCCAAGCTGGGAGCTGGTTCCACAGATGAGGGGCCTGAAAGCTGAAGGCTCTGCCTCCCATTTTACTTTTAAGTATCCTAGGAACCACAAGTAAGCCAGCAGTCTGAGAACGAAGTGCTCTATTGGGGTGATATGGTACTATGAGGTCTTTGAGATAAGATGGGGCCTGATTATTCAAGACCTTGTATGTTAGGAGAAGGATTTTAAATTCTATTCTAGATTTAACAGGGAGCCAATGAAGAGAAGCCAATATGGGAGAAATATGCTCTCTCTTTCTAGTCCCTGTCAGTACTCTAGCTGCAGCATTTTGGATCAGCTGAAGGCTTTTCAGGGAGTTTTTAGGACAGCCTGATAATAATGAATTACAGTAGTCCAGCCTACAAGTAATAAATGCATGGATGAACTTTTCAGCATCAGTCTGAGAAAGGATGTTTCTAATTTTATAAATATTGCGCAAATGTAAAAAAGCCGTCCTACATATCTGAAGAATAGTTCTTCAGGCTTCTTGAAAGACATTCAAAGCTTTTCTTTGGCTGCCTTTTGTTCTGCTCTCTGTCAGGATCATCTCACACTGCTTGAGCAATGCTGAGTTCAGGCTCTGGGGAGGCCAATCCATAACTGATGTGTTCTGTTGTGTGTTTTTCTATCCCAGTACTGCATTGGCAGTGTGTTTGGGATCATTGTCATGCTGAAAAATGAAGCTGCTCCCAATCAGAACCTTTCCAGATGGTAATACATAATAAATCAAAATCTGACTGTATTTTTCGGGTTCCTAATTTCATCAATTTTGACAAGACTCCAAACACCACTGGCTGAAATGCAGCCTCAAACCATGTTGCACCTCTGTCCTGACTGTCCCAAGCACATGATGATTTCAACAAAAGATTTCAAATTTGGATTCATCACTGCATAAGACCTGATGCCACTGATTTTACAGTTCTTGTGTAATTTGGCATACTTCAACCCTTTCTCTCTGTTTCCCTTGATTACGAATGGGTTCTTGACAGCCACCCTTCCACCCTTCATTTCTGATTCAGTGAACAGTAGATCAACTGAAGGGCCAGATGCTTCTGTTTCCTGTTTCAGGCTGAATATTCTCCTGTTTCTTAAGCAAACTTTCAGATACTGTTGATCTGCTGTAGTTTTTTAGGCCTGTCACTTCTTTTATTATCCTGATTAATCAACTTTTTTTTTAGGACACACTGCACACCATGCTGAGATATCCCAAACTCTAGGTTCTTTGGGAATGACCGTATCGGCACAAAAATACTATTTTATACCCGTCAAATGGTATTTGGCTTTTTTCACACATTCAAATAAAGAAATGGGAACATATTAGACAACACTAGTTCATCCCTTAAGTCAGGTGATTTTTTAAAAAAAGCTTGAACAGAGAAAAGAAATAAAAACAATCATCTGAAAATGGTCAGGTCAGCAGCCAATGTCCAAAGACAAACTTTGAAAGACCTTCAGAAAGCCTGGAAAACGACTGCTCAGGACCACTTTAAAAAGAAATACAAGGAAGTCAGGAAACGAAATATAAAGCGGCAACGGGTGGCTAAAGATTTTTGCACAGTACTATAAATATTAATCTAGGGAAAATAACAAATCACTGAACATGCTTCGATAGCCCCAAATGGCAAAAAATGTGAATTTGGATGTCACTTTTTCCATTAAGCCTTACATTTATTTACGCTGCATTAGCTCTGAACAAGCTGAGCTGACAAACACAGAGAGAATGGAGCTACTGAATTGTGTCTAATATGAAAAGGCTATGCTCACCATAGGTGATTTACACCTGGGGCTTCTTGTTATTTCTCCACTTTTATCTGGTTCTGTGTCCCTAATATCTGCAACAAATTAAGTACTTAATACATTTCTGTTCTTCAGTTTAGTAAATGTGCAAAATCCTACTTCAGTTGGGTTAATGAAGAAAACAAATAATATGGTTTCTTTCAGAAAGCTTTGACCCATTCATGTCTCAACACTTTCACAAAGCAAGGCATCGCAGCTTTTTTTTTTTTTTTACCCCTTTATAGTCTCAAAAAGTACTTAATCTCCCATTGACTTTTTCTTCTAATTCTCTGGTTTGCCTGCTTGGTGTCAGTGGGTTATGAGCAGTGTTTAAGAGTAAGTTGGAGGATGAGTGCTCATGAGCACTACAAACCACACAGCAAGTAGGAGTTCTTTGTTCCTTCTTGTGAACTCATTTTTGCTTTATTAAAATATCTATTGGAAGCAACACTGCTGAAACCAATGCCTGCACAAAGCACCGACCTTCAAAGTCTCATTGACTAGCCAGGCAACATGAAAACATGCAAACATGATGTACTTGAATGAAAGAGTTCGACTGCAGTGGCACTATCAAAAGGGTCAGTAAAACCTTGCAAACCACAATGATATGTTTCATCATAAGAAACCATAAGTTATTTATGATTTTATACCACATCCTAGCATAAAGGTAGCCATTGTTACCGCTACAGTCACCAGGGACTTTATTACAAACACCTGTACATCAACTTGTCCGTGCAATTATCCAATCAATCAATTGTGTAGCAGCAGTGATGTGCATAAGGAGTGTCTGTTTATGTTCACATCAAACATCAGAATGGGAGGAAAAAATGTGAAATCGTGACTTTGATGATGCTATAATTGTTGGTGCCAGATGGGCTGGATAGAGCACCGCTCATCTCCTGGGACTTCCAAATGCAACGGTCCGAGTGTGCTCAGCATTGTGTGAAAAGCATGAAAAAGCATGACCAAAAAAAAAAAAAAAGAAGAAAAAAAAGTAACATTCAGTGAGCAATAGTTTTGGTGAAGAAAATGTCTTGCTGATGAAAGGTCAAAGGAGACTGGTTGGAGCTGACAGAAGGGCTGAAGGAACTCAGATAACAAATCTTTATGACTATTGTGAGCACCAAAAGGATCTCAGAGTTCACAAACATCCAACCATGAAGCGGGTGGGCTACAACAGCGGGAGCCCACATAAACAGAAATATGGAGTTAGAGCGGGCACAGGCTAACAAGAAACTGAAGAATCGAAAAACACAGCCTCTGCAGAGTGACGCAGATGGTAGGGTCAGAAATTCACATCAACACCAAAGTGCCCCGTGTCAACAGTCCAGGCTGGTGGCAGTGCTGTAATGGTGTGGGAATGTTTCCATGGCAAGACCAGTCAATCATGGATTAAATTCCATAGCCATCGGACTATTACAGTTGGCTAAGTGCAGTGCATCCCTTTACAGCCACAATTTACAATCTATTGTCTAATGGCTACTTTCAGGAAGATAATGCACCATATCCTAAGGCAAATGGCCTCCACAGCTAACATCTGGATCCAACATAAAACATCTGGACGTGGAAGATTTGCACAATTAAAGTGCAGCTAAAAAATCTGCAGACATTAGCTGATGCAATCATGTTAACAGTTTGTGGAAACTGCAGAGGAAAGAGAGGTCCTGCTCAGTATGTAGCATGGTGCTCCTAATAAAGTGCTCAAAGAGCATATGCTTCCCCAGAGGTCGCAACAGGTAAGAGCTGTTTTGTACACAGGTGGGTGGAGCTGAGTGCTACATCTTTATATGCAAAATCTTACCAGAATATAGTTAATAATATATGAAATCAAATGTGCACTCGTGCAGAGAACAAAAACATTGTATGCTCTTAATTAAAAAAAAAAAAACTAGGAATGTGTTGTGTTTCTTGCATAAACAGAATATAGTTAGTTTTAATAAACTGACTCATATTTCAAAAGCATAACTTTAGCAAAAGTCTAAATTAATCATTAAGCTGCAAATCTGAATATTTTAAGGGACACTTTTCCTCCAGCCTTGGTAAATTGGGTGCCAAGACAAGTATGATGCATCATTAGTGCAAAAAAAATCTTACATAATCTGATTTTTTTTATGAAGGCTTTGTGCATTTTGATAAATTTTTAATGGTCTACACTTATACACACATATTTGGAGCCTTACAAATGCAAGGCAGCGTTTTATATGCATATATATGCATATATATATATATATATATATATATATATATTGTACAGTAGGTAATTTCAATTACCTTGCAAAGATTAAAAAAGACTAATTAGTCATATGACTTCATTTAACAAATCCTACACCTAAACTATAACAGAGTATTGCGCAGCAGTAACCTCAAATCACCACCTTGCATTGCCTTGACACACATGTGAAAATACAAAATGTGAATCGCATTAGATATTAAGAGTTTTATAAATATGCAAAAAATGATTTTGGTGGAATCACATCACACAACAATAATAATAAAAAAAATGAATACAAAAGAACAAAGCCAGCAGAGAATGAAGCAAATCATTTGTCCACAGGCGCCTGCACGCACATCAAACAGGGACAAAGAAAAATCCTATTCTGCTTCAAAGACTGCCAAACAAGCATGGTATTAGAGCAGCTTGACTCAGAATAAGGGTGGTGGGGAAATGAGTTGTATGGGAAGTTGCGTTACTTAATAATTGAGCGAGCACAGATCCACACTCACTGTGCCCTGGGTGTATGAGAACAACGTCTGACTGTGTTTAAGTGCCGGCTTTAAGGTTTTTCTCTGTAGGATAATGTGTTTCCACCATGTTCTTAGCGGCAGAGTCATGAGACTGACTGGGAAAGGAGAGTGAAGTGAAGGCAGATACTGTAGGATTATGTGTTCTGGACTTTTAAAAATGTGAAATCAAAAGGACTTAAAGCAGTTTTCTCACATTCTTATTAAAAGCAATGTGACTGTAAATGAGCATTACTGCCAAAGGGGGAAACGTTTCCTTATTTTACATTTCAGATTTCAATAACTGTCTGCATGGTTTGGACACTTTAGTAAAATTTAAATCAAGTTATGATTTTTCTGTGGATCTTTTTATAAAGTGTTTTATAAACTGCAGCCACTTTGAAGCTTTTTTTTTTTTCCTGGGGTAAATAATGGTGGAAGATGTAATTAAGAAAAATACCACCAGAGGCACCAGAGCACCACAAGAGGAAGAATTAGGAGTCATTACCAACAGGGTGCCAGAGTGGCACCTACATCTACTGACACACATTATCTATGTTTGTCTCTCATACACACATCCATTTGCAGACCGATGCACAAACACACACACACTTACAGACACACTTATGCGCGTGCAAACTTTACTGAGCACCAAAGGCTTTCAGATGGCTTCATTAGTAATCCTCTCCTCAAAGCTGATACCGATCAATAACGGCCCCCTTTGCAGAGGGGACCGAAATGAGCGTCGCATCCTCCAGTGATAACAATGGAGATGTTTGCTGCCTGTAATTGCATTTCCAGCGCCACAGCTGAAAGGACCCGTCAGCTGTAAGTAGACCGTATTTACACAACAAATTGCCTTAGAGAGAGGCTGGGCGAGGAGAGGAGAGACTCCCAGACGTTTCTGGGGCCATTTTTGTGTTTGGGGCCATTTTCGAGAGAGAGAGCGAGAGAGGACTGTTGCTGGTCTATTTTTGCTTATCCATAGTCTTTTCTATAAACAGGCTTAAAATATGGAAACAAATTATGTGAGCTGCACAGTAACCACAAACAATGCAACGGTCAGGGTAATTACCCTCTATCTAAAGCTGCAATTTATATTAAAACTAAAAGATTACACTCTGTGTGAGTCTTTCCTTTCTGTCAATTTATTCCAGGTGCTGCAAATTATTTTACATTTTCAGTTGTTCTGAGCAGGAAGGAAAACACTTCATCATCATTTTGAACAATAGAGATGCTGATCAGTGTCAGGGTGAGTCATTAATGACTATTTGTTCATGATAATTTTGCTAATCACTTGTGATAAAGAAAAATGAAACACAACACACGTGTACAGTAACACTGAGCTAGACACAAAAGGAAACAGTTTTTTCCGGCCATTACATACGAATGTGTTTAGCGGGTGTCCCCTTTTAACATGAAACGTCAGCGAGAGGCAAATTAAACTCATTTGGGGGTGAGATCCTCCGCTCCCTCAGAACAGTGTGCTATCAAATTTCCTCATGCTTCACAGCGCGAGAGAAAGTCATTTTGTTTAAATTATGTTTAGCCAATACTGAGCTGTCCAAATTGCTAAAATGAGGTCAGTGTATTTCACACAATGCTGCAGCCCTCTCACTGCACTGAGGACAGCATCATCGTACATGTCATCGCAGCTGAAGATGGTTTGCTTGTTTAAGGTGAAACTAACAGGAGGGATACTTAAATTGATTTCACCTTTCACATAAACAGAAGCTTTCCAGAAAATAGCAAATTATCACAGCATGTGCAAATATACTATATCAGGCAAAAACTGAATTTGTACAGTAACAATGAAAGTCAATATTTGACATGATCACCTTTATTCTTCAACACAGCCTGAGCTCTCTGAGGCAGCTTTCTTGTCATTTCCTTAAGCAGCCTTCAGGACCAGTTCTCCAGGCTTCATGACGGACATTCAAAGCTCTTCTCTGGACGTTGGCTGCCTTTTGTTCTCTTCTCTGTCAAGATGAGCCCACACACTCTGAGGAGGCCAATCCATGACTGATAATGATCCACTGTTTTTCTAACCAGGTATGCTTTTACTGCATTGGCAGTGTGTTTGGGATCATTGACATGCTGAAGAATGAAGCTGCTCCGAAAAATCCAAAAATTTCAAATTTGGATTCATCACTCTGTAAGACCTGTTGTCACTGATTTTTAGTTCAATTCTTGTGTTATTTAGTGTCCCTCAGCCTTTTCTCCTGGTTTCCATTTCTAAATACCAGATCTTTGCTTGATTTTTTTCCTATTTCTTAAGGACATGACTTTAAGATGCTGTTTATCTGTTGTTGATAGTTTTTTAGGCCTGACACTTTTTCGTTTGTCCTTTACGTGTCCACTTTCCTTACATTTCTAAGGACATACTGCACACCGTGCCGTTTTCGCTTAATAGCTCTTTGAGAATTACTGTTGGCGCAAAAATACTATTTTATGTCTGTCAAACTGTGCTATCTTTGGCATTCTTCATAGACTCAACTAAAGAAATGAGAACAAATTATGTGTTTTTTTGTGACAGGCTACTAGTGCTGCTGGTTCATCCCTTGAGTCAGGTGATTTTTTTTAATGCTTAAATGATTCATAGATCAGTGTTAAGTGGCTTACATTCCTCTGGAAAGGGTCAGGTACTGGAATGAAAAAGCAGCCAATGTCCAAAGAAAAACTTTGAAAGACCTTCAAAAAGCCTGAAGAACAATTGCTCAAGACCACTTTAAAAAATGCAAGAAAGTCAGACTCCTTGGAAAATATGAAGAATATAAAGAAATGAGGGGTGGCTGAAGACTTTTGCACAGTGTGTAGAGTCTGGAGATGGCTGAGGCAAAGAAAGAAATAAGTTTTGTCTTTTTTTTTTTTTTTTTTTGAAGGAACAACTTTTCAGGTTTACTGGGAAAACCATTCAGATGCAAAACTACACAAGAGCCTCTCAGAGTTTTGTTTGTACAGTTGATTCAAATCCTTTGGAGTGTGAGCAATGATCACACTGCATGAAAGGGGGGGGGGATCAGAAAAATATAAAAAGTGCAAGTGGTTTCAATTTTACTGGTGGTAACACGCTCACGCCATCAATAAACACGGAATTTCAAAAATCACTGACATGAAAAACTGACTGCGTTTGGTTCAGGCACTTCACATTATTTCAACCCTTGATTTCAATGCAGCGCTGCCGTTCATTTTATCCACCTGAAACTCTCCTTACATTTAAGGTTATTTATTGGCCGTGACATGAGCAAATATGTGCACTAGCACTCTTAGCACCATCTGCTGTGCAATGATAGCTGCTTCTATTAAATGCTGCTGGGTTTAAGAGTGTGAGGTGACAAACACTGTTATGGCTTCAGTTGACCTTCAGATAAGAAAACTCATCTCCACTGGGAATGTATAAGCAATCAGTCGACAGAAAAACACGGAAAGCAGAGCAAATTATATATTTTGTTATTAGAATGTGATTGTGGGGGGATAAGTCACTGGTGATGTGATTTGTCTGATGGAGAAGCTGAGCAGATGAATTAATAGAGCCGGTGTGTTTACGTAAATTAATATCCTGCTATGAATAGTTGAGTATAGGTGTTTCTATATAGCGCATGAGCGTACCTGTGTGTTTGTCTACACAGTAGGGTGTAGCTAATAGATATTTGGCATAAAAGTGTATGTGTTCACTCCCCTGCCTCCTTGATAGTCTGCAGCTCCACTGGGGTACTAGCAGCAGTTCACATCGGGCCACTCTTCACCCCCACCCGCCCCCGTGTGTGATGTGCAGAGCGTCAGAAATCTACAGATCCATAAATAAAACCATAAAACAGCAGTTTTCCCTCCTGCTGCCACACTCTGCTGCTGCTACAGAATACATACACTTTTCATTTCCTCTGTCTCGCACTGGGTGAGCAGGAGTGGGAGAGAGCGAAGAAATGAGAGGGAAGGGAGAGAGTTAGAAGTGGGATGGGGAAGCGGAAGGGCAAAGAGAGGAGATGCCATTATGCAGGAAGGTGTAGCAATGGAAAAGAGAACATGTGTAGGAAATGCACGGGAATAAAAAAGAAGCACGGAAAGATAAAGGAAAAATAGATGAATTTCTTTAGGCTGAATGCCTGAAAGAGTGGGACAAAAGCACACGACGAGACCAAGCTGAGAAACACAGACAGGGACAGGAGGGAAAAAAAGCGATATAAAAAGAATAGGAGAAGGTCAGAGTGCATGCTTGCATCCTGAGAAACAAAAGGAAAAGGAGCAATGTTACAGTAAAGATGTTTGCCTCTGGCAGGGACACTGGGTTAGACCTTGTTGAACCAAGTTTGTCAGACATATCTATCTGTTCAGCTACAAGATAAAGTACAGTGCTTTGCCCTTCTTTGAAAACAATCCTTCCTAGTATTTAGAATGCTTCCTGAATACTGATATCTCTGGGTGCACAAAATGCCAAAGGCTTAAGCTGCATGACTTCATCTTAGCCAGTCAAGCAAAACTTTAAAGACAGTCCTGTCAACATGCTATCCCTAGATTTATAGTTTCTGAATTCATATCAAAATATCCCCCTCCTGCTGTTTCCCACATTTTATCCAAATGCCCTGTCTATTTTTTAATAAGGTTGCTGAATGTTTTTGGAGCGTCTGAGCCAAACATCATATTTCAAATCCGCACTTAAAACCTCAACACAACAAAAATCCCCTCTGCTTTTGTCAATGTGGTATTAGTGGAGTCTCGATAAAGTCTGTTTTCCTCTCTTCAGGCAAACCGTGCAGCAGGAAGGCCGTGTAAGACTGTCCTCATCACTAGTGTCACATGTAGGTCAAACGTCATCGTTGAAAAGTGCCCATAAAGTGATGAAGGTAGCAGATATTAATTAGGTGAAATTCAACTCATTCTGCGTGTTTAAATGGTCAAAATACTACACATCCCTGCTCTCACAGTGATTTTTCATGTTCACAGTGTAACTAAAAAAATATGGGGCATGTAGTGAAATCCTTATTAAAACTGTCTCATTTGCATTCCAATGTGTTTTCGAAGGCTTACATTTCATAAAACAGCATGCTCTCATTAACAGTGAGGGCAGCTTTTCTAATCTTGCCCAAAGTTTACTTTTAATTAAGTTTTCTCAGTTGCTTGAGCTCTCCGAGAGACTTTGCCACTGAAATCCATCTGTGTTCATGTGTTTGTTTTTTATCAAACTCACCACCTGTCTGTCTGTCTTGGACCTGTGCACGTGTGTTTATGTGTCTCATGTTGCACTAGTTTAATGTGTGTTTACAGGTGCCGGTGCTTTGAAATGTTGGTTTTCTCCCTGTTTAGCGGTGGAACAGTGATTTAAGAAACATCACATGGTCGGTCATTTGAAGGTCTTTTACCCATTCTGATGACCTTTTAAATGAAGTGCATTGTTCAGACTATTGTAAAGCTTTATTTTTGCATTATGTGTAATCTTTCAAAGGGCTCAAAAACTGGGGAAAGGGAGAGAGAATGAAATGCATGAAGATATACAATTTTGATGAAGGATGGGTGTCTATATATAGTCACGGTAAACAGCAAGTACAGCCTCTTTCATTCCTACAGTTTTGGGTATCAAAACATACTAAACATCATCTGGTCCTTATCAGGTATTAAAATGAGGTAAATACAACCTCAGATGGACAAACATACATGATATATATTACACCGCGTTATTATTTATTTGACAGAAATTAAGCCAAAATGCAGAAGGAGTGTGTGGAAAAACAAGTCCACTCTACTGCTTCCATAGGAATTAAGAGGGTAGGTAGTAGCCAGGTGCTGCTAATCAAATCCATTTGATTAAGCAAGCATGACCACCTCTATAAAATCAGAAATTCTGACACTACACTGGTCATTAAGTGTGTTAACATGAAAGCCAAGAAGGAAAGACATCAGCAGCGATCTTATGTCCTCGATACACAAAACCTTTAAATTAACAGCAGGTGTACTTCGTTTTCACCGTGACTGTACTGTGACATGCTGCATTTTCTGACAACTAATTCGAGAAACCTCCTTTAAATTGAAAACATACAGATATAACTATTCAGCGATGACTGACATTTTAAAACCAGTACCTGTGGATGTGCAATCATGTAGGAGCTGAGCTACTGTACCTGCAGCCCAAATGAGCTGCAGGTACAGTCAGGGCGATAAAGAGAGAGCAATGTTCTTTGGCCACTACCTGCAAAAGCATTTTGGGGGTTGTCTTATTGTTGCTTCTCTGGTGTAGCTGTTTTCACTTTCATTTTGTACCAAAGCAGGTGAAACTGTTTCACAGTCACGTACGCTTTCTTACTGGACAGACTGAAATCATTGTTTAGTTTAGCAGACTTGGTGTTATCCTGTGATGGTCAAGTCTTCCTTTAATTTCATTGAGCAGTGTATTTATGAATGGATGCAAATTTGGAAAGTAACTTTACAGCCTAATTATTGGCCTTTTTATTTCACTGGCAGAAACCCAAACTAAAGCATCTGTAATGAAAAGGGTGGACTTAGATTTAAATAGAGCTGTTCTCACTTTACACTATGACCCACATTCTCCTTTTCTCATGCATGTTTTTGGACTGTGGGGAAAGCCAGAAAAACCCATGCAGACACAGGAAGGCACAGACATGCAAAAGTGCAAACTACTGCTCCACTATGCCATTTTAAGCATATATATACATTCCTTTTATTCACATAGTGATTATGGTTTTTAAACAATGCCAGAATATGGTCGCCCCATATTGTCTAACACTCTTTATTCAAGATTTTTAGGAAAGCATCATCATGGTATTTTGTTACAGTTATACAAAGTGGTAACATTTTGAGCAAAGTTTCTGTCATACTTGCAGTCTTTACATGCCACTAAGCTGCGGACAGCAGTGGCTATTTGGCTAGGTTTCTGTGCCCACAGAAGTGGCATTTAGAGCAACATCTTGGACCTATGTCATAAAAACAAATTAATCACTAAGTCTTACCATATATAACTTCAAAGAACTGGCAGAACCAGCATAATGTATAAGATAAATCTTAAAGATTAATTTTTGGGTATTTTTGCATTTTTTGGAAAGTGGAGCAGTGAAGATTAGACAGGAAGGTGGAGAGAGAGAGCAGGGGAGGACTCAGACCTGGGTCACTGCCTATCAGTTCTTTGTATATGGGCATCGGCTCACCCAGTGAACTAAAGTGGCACCGAAAATCACATATGAAACAAATCTTATGGTTTATTATACATCTTGATCTAACAAGAACCAAACGCAATACTCTACTAAATTTTCTGCCATGATAGAGATTTGATATTGATTTAGCACCCAGCTGTAGTGTGCGGTGTGTGTGAGTGTGTGTGCATGAGCTGATGAGGAGTTCTAAGGAAGTAATACTGTGGAGTACGAGGAGCTTATTTGCATATCAAGTTGAATGGAAACCTTAAAGTAAAAAGCCTCCTCAGCCAGTCTGTCATCATTGGGCTGACAGCTATTGTTTATTGCCCATGAAAGTTTCTCTTGCTCTTGCTTGCACGCATAACACACACACACACACACACACACACACACACATAGATAAAAAGAAGCCAATGTGTAGTGAAACACAACCAAAGGCACAATAAGGTGTGCACACAAGCACATGCACGCCCGCTAATACGAAACACAAGCATAGAAAAGACACATTCACATCCACCCACCTACCCACCCACCCACACACTATGCAGGGAAGAGTTGGTTTGTGGATGACAGCTATTCAAATTTGTTGTTCATTATGATCCACGCTAAGCCAAAAACATCATGACCAAGCAGGTTTTAACACACACAATCACACGCGCACACCGTGCCAAAGCCATAACTCAGACTGTGTTGCTGCGGGATGAAGGCTTTTTAATATTAAGCTGTCAGTTGGGAGAGGGCTGAATCACAAAGAAATGACTAAGGAGGTTTTCTGCACACCAGTAGTACATAACACGCACATTCAGACACACACACACACACACACACACACACACACACACACACACACACACACACACACACACACACACAGGATAATAGTCAGTCAGTCATAGATGAAGACCCATTGTCTCCATGACCTTCGTAACCATAATCATCCATGAGGGATTTACGATAGCTGGAATTAAAATTTTTGTGATTTGAAAGTACTCAAAATTCACTTCTGGTGGAATTTCATTCACTGACAGTAACTCTTGACCTCTATTTACTTCTAAAGAAACATAATAGATGGCAACCAGTGAAAAGCATAATGGGAAATGTTTCAAAACAAAGCATAAACCCAGAGGCATGTTGCTGTGGAAGTTCTACACTGTATTTCATAAATCTAATGGAGAGGTGCCTGTCTTTAGATTAAACGCTTCTTTATTTTCAAATCCCAGACACTATCCTGCTCCGGGTCATGGCCAAGTGTGTGTGTGTGTATCATCTCTATTAGAAAGTCTTAAATTATGTAAATTAGCATAAGAATACCAAAACACCTAACACCAGTGCAAACTATCAGTCCATCAATCCATCCATTCTCCCCTTACCCACTTAAGTGTTGCAGGGAAGCTGGAGCCTATTCCAGCTGAGTTAGGGCAAAAGGTAGGGTGCACTCTGGTTGCCAGTCAATCACATGGATAACATGAGACAGACCATAGCCAGAATCAAACTTGATATCACCATATCATTAGATAGCAGTCTGATTTAACATTATTTGGATATAAAACATTGTATCTTAACATAAAAGAAAACCCCAAAACAAAAAAAAAAAAACATTGTCTCTTGGTAGCAATCCCTAGGAGACTAACATGTCAAAGATTGCATGACTGTAGTGACTTCAAAAATGTCATTTTTACTTTAAACATACACAGGCCCAAAAAACCGTGGAAGACAGCTCTGCTCAAAGACAGCGCCTTAAGCCAAAGGCAACAGATTTAATGTGTGACACATTTAAAGTGTGTGCGTTATTTAAAAATATTCCATTGTCTTCTCAGATCCACACTGTTTTTATCCGAAATTCTGTTCACAGTTCAGAAGTCTGCTTGGCTTGAGTATTTTAGTAAATGAATGCATGAAAATTTAATCATTTTAATGGCTGCCAAGAAAAGGTCAAAGTAGCCTTCATATCTTATGATTAATGTAAATGCACTGAACAAAAACAATATCCAAGAAGCAAAGGTAAAATAGAACATTAAAGATTAAGCCAATACATAACCTTCTCATATCTTCTGGGTTTTAAAATATTTAAGAATTCTATTACAACTCATCAATAAACAGTTATTGTGAAAATAGCATCCTTTTATCCATGTTTTTCAGTCACTGCATTATTAAGGCATACAACACCTACCTAGAACCCCTTATTTCTCCATCATCCTGCTGTTTTTCACTAAAGAACAGTCACAGCATGCCAGCTCAATTTCCCTCATATAACAGGGTAATTTCAACTTGCAACTTTAAAAGCACAAATATATTTTTACCTTCACTGTGCATAAACACATTACACACAAGTTCATTATGCAGTTAAAAATGTTGTTTTGCAACATTTAGCTTAAGAAAGTTAAAGATATAACTGCCTAGCGTTATGCTTGGGATGTGTTACCTTTAATCTGTGTTAGCCAAAACATTAAAACCACTAAACTAATATTGTATTAGGTCCCCCTAATGCCAGTAGAACACCCCCGAAACCCCAGTGGTGTCCAGCACCAGAGGGGTCGCTTTCTGATGAGTGGGTTGTGGGTTGGGGCCGCTCTGGTGCATCCCACGTGTGCTCACGTCGTGTGGGATGTGGGGAAAATTGATGTTGGATCAATGCCTTGAGTTTTGTGTCACTGAGCCGTTCCAGAGCAAACTGTCCTGCTGGGGGAGGCAGCTACTGTCAGGGTGTTCTATTGTGTTTGGAAGGGGGTGATGTAGGTCTGCTACAATATTTAGGTGAGTGGTATTTGTCATTGTGCCAGCTGCATGAATGCCATGATCGAAAGTTTCACAGGAGAGCATTTTCATTGTAATGGAATGATCAATCAGTGATACTTGTCAGTGACATTAATGTTGTGGCTCATCAGTGTGTATTTGCATATTTTGGCATGAGGATAATGTGCCATTAATTGAAAACGAATTATATTTTCTGCATGCTTATAGCACCTGCACAGCCTGTCGATCAGGTGTCCACACGATGCACAGGCTGCAAGGGGGGAAAAAAGGAAGCAATAAAAGTGTTTGTAAAGGAACATAACAACCTTGACTTTGTGCGTTCCCATACTTAGATTCCAATGGTAACTAAACATTAAATGTAGAAAACAAAGCATGTCATTAAAATCCCAACAATAATACACAATGACTTCAATATGCAATATCAGTATGTGTATGAGGCTTGCCAAGCTGAATATGCTTCCAGCTCTGCAAGGTTTAATGCCAAACACTGCTAAAGATTATAATCAGTGTAAATAAATCCACAGAGTGCAAAGCACACACCAAATAACTGTGGGAATTAATGTGTTTCAACATTTGCACACACATAAGCACAGTGTGATCTCCAGGTTGCTGTGCTTGAGCTGAGGATGCCAATGGTTTCCAGTGGGTAACTACTATCCTGCTTTCTTAGCTTTGGAGCTTCAATGACAGCTCTCTATGTCAAATTAATGTTACAGTGGTTATTTGCTATGGGTGGTCCAGTGCCACTCATTTTCAGTAGGGTAGAGCAAGGGCAAAGGAATGCACTGCAGCAAAGAAAATAAGCAAGAAATGTAGAATGCGGGGCTACTTAATGCAAATAAATTGGTGGGAGCTTAAAGTATTACTGCAGGCAACATAATCAACAATCACGAGTTTGGCCAGAAAGAAGGGGTCTGTATTTATGTGTCTGGGCATGACCAGTAAAGAGTGCAAAGAACTCACCCTTATTTTGCATAATCGCTGGTATCAGCAACCCAGCTTGAGGTTTGGAAAGGATATGAGGAAAAACGGTCTCACTCTGTGTATGCTGTTGCTTATGCTAGAAATATTTAAGCTTGTAACAGAGAGCAACATATTGCAGGACCTGGTAATGCATTATTAATTGAAAAAAAAATCATCATAAGAAAACTTTACAAACTGCAGCTATTACTCATAGTCACTTATTTTCAGGGGCTCACATGGCATTGGTGTGTTGTCTTCACTCCAGTGTAAACTGCAGCTATCCAACCAGCTAAACTCTTGCCCGTAGAAATGAAGAGGAGTCGTAGTAAGCTTAATTCTTTCCTCTTTTACTGTGGCTCTTTGTATCACTTCACAGACAGAGTGAAAACTGTACCAAACAAAACACAGAAATAAGTAAATAACCTTACATACAAATGAACATCCTTACAATGCATATCTTAATAAAAACGTAACATGTTTGACCATGAAATTATGCACTTACGACATCGCCTCTTTGACATTTACAGGGTGGATGGCTTGGATGTAAAAGAATGCAGACTGTTTCACCTATTTCCATGCGGTGCCCAAAGACAGCAAAAAAACCCAAAAACAAAGCAAAGAAGGAAGCGGAAACTGGCAAAACTCACCAAAATAAGAGTCCACCCTTCACAATAAAAGCTGACCAACATTATGTCTTAATGACAAGACACTCCCCGCCTGGCCTCTGTGGGGTCACTACTTAGCTGAACTATGAACTCTTAGTAGCGGCATTTTTCTGCTTATTAGCATTAGCTAGGAGCAACACAACATCTGAAACTGGTCTAAAAAATGTCTTTGAATGTCCTTGGACTGTGGTCTTTAATTCCACCTTCCTCACCCTTCCATCACCTCCAGGGAAGGTCTTTGTGATCATAGCCATTCGCCAGCTGTTGCGAGCAGCCTGACTATCTTTGAGAAGAACAATGTCTCCTACCTGTAGGTTTTGGTGGGACTTTGTCCATTTCTTTAGGGGTTGCAAGGTAAACAAGTAGTCTCTTCTCCAATGATTCCAGAATTTGTTGACAAGACTTTGTACTTGCTTCCACTGCTTGGTGAGGAGGTCTTTGTCTGTGAAGTCACCTGGTGGAGGTGGGACTCCAACCTTTTGAGTCAGGAGCATTGAAGGAGATAGAATGAATGGATTCTCAGGATCAGTTGAAACTGGGATTAATGGCCGTGCATTCATGATTGCAGTCACCTCTGCCATTAGAGTGCACAAAATGTCATGGGTTAAGCGAGTGTGCTGTTCTAGAAGCATGGAGTCGAGAATTCTTCGAGCCACACCAATCAGATGTTCCCAAGAACCGCCCATGTGAGAAGCATGTGGTGGGTTGAAGACCCACCTACACCCCTGCTGGCTTAGAAATCTTTGCACATTGGTATCTGATCTGTCTTCGCTCATTCCAAGTTCCTTGGAAGCTCCCACGAAGTTTGAGCCACAATCAGATCTCAGTTGCTTGGCAGGTCCTCTTATTGCAAAAAATCGCCTTATAGCATTGATACAGCTGGAAGTGTCCATTGAGTCAATAACCTCAATGTGCACGGCTCTGGAGCTCATACAGCAAAACAATATAGCCCATCGCTTGCTCTCAGCATGTCCCCCTCTTGTACGTCTGGCAGCGATGGACCAGGGTCCAAAGACGTCCAACCCCACATATGAGAAGGGAGAGCAAGTGGCAAGGCGCTCAGGTGGCAAGTCTGCCATGCGCTGTTCCTGCATCTTGCCTCTGAGCCTACGGCAGATTACACACTTATATAGGACTGAACTGACAAGCCTCTTTCCTCCCAAGAGCCATAGCCCTGCTGCTCTGACAGCACCTTCCGTGAAGTGGCGGCCCTGGTGTTTAACCTGAGTATGATAATGTCTGACGAGCAACAAGGAAACATGGCTGTCTTTCGGGAGAATTATTGGGTTCTTTTCTCCAATGTCCAGGTCAGCATTTCTCAGTCTACCCCCGAGACAGATAAGGTTGTTTTTCAATATTGGGCTGAGGTGACCAAGGCTGCTGTTTCGAGGGACTGGCTTGTTTGTCTCCAAAGACTCCAACTCCTTTGCAAACGCTCCCCTCTGAACAGCTCCAATGATAATTTCCTTTGCTCGTGACAGTCCATCTGGAGTGTGCCACAGATGGCACTTATGCCATCCTTTACACTTGCCCATGCTATCAGAAGACTTGTAGGACCTTGCAATGTGAATTAGGAGGGCTACTGCTCGAACAAGACTACTGAACTTTGAGAACCTCTTAAACCGTTCTGTGCTGAGGCTTCTTCCTTGTAGCTGAGTGGCATAGGTCCTCACTTGTGGACGGATTTCAACGTCAAGTTCTGGTTCAACCAAGTCAAATGACTGGACTGGTTTTGGATCACTGGTAAGTTTGAGCAGAAAGGCAGGTCCTGTGAACCATGTTGTCTGCATCAAGCGTGAAGCAGGAACTGACCTAGATGCATGGTCAGCAGGATTGTCTTTCGTAGGGACGTAGTGCCACTGTTCTGATCTTGTGCTCTGGCGAATACGCTGAACTCTATTGTGTACATAAACGTAAAAGCGTTTGGATTCATTGTATATATAGCCAAGGACCACTTTGCTATCAGTGTAGAACTTGGTGGAATCCAGCCTCAAGTCCAACTCATCATGGATTAGCTCTGCCATTTCCACGGCCAAGACTGCTGCGCATAGCTCCAGTCTTGGAATGGTTGGTTCAGACTGAGGTGCAAGTTTCGATTTGCCCATGATGAACCCAATGTGAACTCGACCGTCTTCTTGTACAACCTTCAAGTACGCCACAGCACCAATGGCCTTGGTGGATGCATCAGAGAACATGCAGAGCTCTGTATGAACTGCTTTGGCCAGAGAAGCTGCTGTATATGCTCTTGGTATATGAAGGTGTCTTAAACCCTGGAGCGAGTCTCGCCAGTCTTGCCATTTGTTTAGTTTATCTCTGGGTAGTGGTGTGTCCCAATCAGACAGTTCTGCTGTGAGTTCTCTGAGGAGAGCTCTACCCTGGATTGTTACTGGGGCCAGGAACCCCAAAGGGTCGAAAACACTGTTCACTGTAGAAAGGACCCCCCAGCGGGTAAAAGGTTTGGTTTCAGTGGACACGTAGAAGGTGAACTTGTCTCTTGTTATTTCCCACAGCAGGCCCAGGCTTCGTTGGGCTGGCACGGCTTCTCCACTGAGATCTATATCTTTGACATCTACCGCACAGTCCTCAGGTGGAAAGGCTTCCAAGACCATCTGACTGTTTGAAACAAACTTGTGAAGCCGGAGATTCGACTCAGCAAGTGCAGCTTGTGTTCTGCGGAGCAAGCCAATAGCTTCAACCTCAGATGGTACGGAGCAAAGGCCATCGTCCACATAGAAGTGACGCTCTACAAAGTCTACTGTGTCAGCTCCATGTTCTCGTGCACCCTCCCTGATAGCTCTTCTAAGACCGTAGATAGCTACAGCAGGGGATGGGCTGTTTCCAAAAACATGGACCTTCATCCTGTAGTCTATGACTTCTTTTGTCACATCATTGTTCTTGTACCACAAGAACCTCAGGTAATTCCTGTGCTCTTCTTGGACCAAGAAACAATGAAACATTTGCTGGATATCAGCTAGGACAGCAATCTTTTCCTTCCTGAA